>QRFJ01000544.1:0-42550 GCA_006176705.1 Cocos nucifera
CAAATTCTATTTGCTGCAGGTACATAATAATGGTCTTTTATACTAAGTCTAAACCAGATGGTAGTCAAAGAGGGTATGCTTCCATGGTTACGACAGTAACTTTTACTCCATTTCCAACGACAGGATCATCTCATCATCCCTCAGCCTCCTACTATCCTCAAGATCCTACATAGAAGTGCACAAGTGAGCACTAGAACCAGAGTCAAGCATCCAACTGGATGTAGAAAAAATCATAAGGTTAGACTCAATAACAAGCATACCTCCAGAAGGATCTGCCTCCTTCTTCTTTAGGGTGGCTAGGTATGAAGGGCAGTTTCGCTTTCAGTGGCCGTTATTGTTGCAATGGAAACACTTTTCTTTGTCAGTGGCCTTCTTTCTTTGCTCTATCTTTTTCTTTTTTCCTCCTTCCACCTTTTGCTTTTTTGCAGACTTCTTCTTATTTTCAAAGACATTCTCTTGGAAGAAGTCCGTTCTGTAGCAAGTACTGAGCTTTTTGAACCTTTCATTGAAAGCTCAGCAGTAACCAGTATGTTCATAAGTTCGGCTAAGAAATTTTGAAGTTTATGCATATGATAGACATGATGAACTGCCCATACGCATCAATCAAGGATTGCAGAATTATATCATTCTGCAAATCTAAGTCCAACCTCACTCCGAGCTTCTCAAGCTCTTCCAAGTCCTTGATCATCATCAGACAATGATCTTGGACTGACTGCCCATCATGCATCTTAGCCTTGAACAGTCATTTAGTGACTTGATACTTGGTTGCGCAACTCTATTCACCAAACATCTCTTATAGGTGAGCCAACATTTGGTGAGCAGTTTTGATATCTTCATGTTGGCACTAAAGCTCATCGAACATCGAGCCCAACATATAGTGTCTGGCCTTTATTATCTTCATCAGTCCACTTATCCAGAGATGCTCTCTGTTCAGTAGATGGACGGGCTGGTAAGGTGGGAGGGTCCTGGTCCAATATATGAGTTAACTTCTCAGAACCCAAAATGTTTTTGAAGTTTCGAAGTCAATCCTTGTAATTTGGTTCGGTCAGTCTATGGGTGTCTAGAATTCATGCTAGTGGGTTGGATGCAGACATCTTCCTGTAGAGAGTCAAAGTTTCTAGTTAGATATTGTAATTAAGACTTAACCAATTTGTTTAGGGATTTTATTTTAAAACAAATTAGCTTCCACTATTTTTTTGGATCTTTACACTCCCTATGTAAAGATGCAAAAATCTCCATGATTACTAATTTCTAGTGGGTGGTGTGGTCCCACCAACTGACTCATCACCTCACCTAATAGTTATTGGTGATGGGTTAGCCAATGAGTGAACAACTCTTGTTCAATGATTTTCTAATCATGATGCATCCAAACTTGGTCTCTAATTTATGAATCTCATCGTGTCCAAAATATTGATCCACTTCTTAGTTAAATCAGACCCACCATTTGCACAGATTGAATTTCTAATTGGGTCTCTCACTGTATCCAGAATATTCAGCCCAATTCATCCTCCAGCCTATAGCATCCAATGCCTAATAGACATGGTTAAGTCTTTCCTATGCAACTGAGCCACTGTAACCAGCCGAGAACAACCAACCCCAGGAAGGGCCCGCACATCTATAATGGTGGAAGACCATGACTTAATCTTTTCTTAGGAATATTTGATTTAGGTCTCATTAAACTAGACTTGACATAGTCATAACTATTATGACTAACCTAGCGGCATGGGTTAGCTCAGATTATTGACCACCTCGGATCAGAACTGAGTCAACAAATATGTCCAAGTAAGTGAGACCGATGGAAGGGATATGCCATTAACTTGATAAGAACGCATTCAAGTCAAGTAGCTCCCAATTAAAAACCAGTCGATCGTATCTGCCAAACTTACCTTAGACACTAAATTATTGAGATAGAACCAATTGGGTTAATCTACAATCCAGACTCTAACCACTAAGCCTAACTAGGTCTTAGCTTGATCGATCACTCATGTGACTCGATCTTGACCCAAACTTAATCCTATTAGGCTGGTCAATTTAAGCATTATTGACTCCATCTAACCGACTCTTGATTCGGTTTGATCAACCGCTAGACCTAATTGAGCTACCCAAGCCCGAACCTAGATTTATGAATATGTCTTAGATCTAAATTTCTCAATTTTAGATCTAATTGATATTTCATAAACTTAATTCTTAATTAAGTCAGGGTTCTTAAATAAAACATGTAAATAAGATCCTAGGATTTCAGGATCTAGAATTTTGTAGAAAGTATGTTTTTAATTTTTGATTAAGGACGAACGTGCAGCACCCCTACACATCATAAGAACACCCCATCGAATGAGAGAAGAAGGACTTTAAGCCCTACTTTGTTCTTATGATCAGACGGCCAAGGGGAACGCCTTAATAAAAAATACAACTAATCTTCAAAAAAAAATAAATTAGATCTAAGCATATATCTCATATAAAAGATCTAATTTAAAACATGTTTTGTATATATCACATATATCATGAATGCATATTTTTTAGATTTAAATTATCTCATAATCATCTAAAAAATTAAATTTAAATTTGATCTTATCAAATAAAATTTAATCTAGACCTATTTGCAGAATTATTCTACAACCAATCTAAACATGCAACTATCATATCTCATATGAATAAATTAATTTTATTTTATTTTCTATTTTTAGATCTGATTATAATATTTATAATATCAAAAAATAAAAAATAAATAGCTCTAAAAAATTATATTTAATTAAATAAAAAATATGATTAAACTAGACTACACATAGAATAATTCTATTCCTAGTCTAGTTGTGTATCTCATACATATTAGATCTAAATTAATTTATTTTAATTTATTTTAATTTATTTTAATTTTTTAATTTTAGATCTAATCATATCTCATGTGATATCTAAAATCACTAATTTATTAGATTAAAATTAGATCTAAATAAATTCTATAGGAATTTTACCTTGATCCTGGGTAATCTTATTGCCCATTGATGATCCTGTGGAAGCTCTGAGGTTCTGGATCTAGTCACGCAAGCGCCTAACCTCTACCAATATCCACTTAGGTTAGATCTGAAGATCTTCTTCTTCTCTTTCTTTTCTCCAAAAATTAGATCTGGATCTGATTTGGAGGATCTTCAAAACACCTTCTGAAGATCACCCATCATCTCTACAACAGTGTTGCCTTCTTCCTTTTCCATCAGCCTTTTCTTGCCTGACTTGCACTAATCTGAAGAACCCAACTTTCTTGGATGTGGAGAGGAGAGAGAGGGCTAGATGTTGGCATGGAGAAGGGAGAGCGGCAGCCTTGGGGCATGGCTAAGAGGAAGAGTTATCAAAAGTGGGCGCAGATAGGGTCTATTTATAGACTCTACTGCGCCATATAGTGCTGCATCACCCCGGCCAATCACGTTGCTTCGCTCAATCAGATCTAAATCTAATTGATGGGATGAGAGACCCACAGATTCATCCTAAGGTGGCACCTAAGATTGGTCAAAGTCTATATATGAGGGTCACCTTATTTGAATCCAACAAGCAACTTGGAGTCCCATCCATATGGGACTCCAGCATCCCTATCCATGGGTGCACGCCATCCTAGGCATGCGCCCCATTTCTTTCTAGTTTCTAGAGAGGGGATAAGCCTCTATCTACTCTCCAATAAGTGTGTGACACATGGACAGATGTCCAAGGGTCAAAGGTCAACATTTGACCAAGTCAAAGTATAAGAATTAGCAGGTGATGGAAAATGGTAGGTGTTATCTCAAATTTATCTCATAAATTAAGACAATTCTTTTTTGACTTGGACAAGCTCCAGTCAGACTAGGTAAAGGTACCTGAGTGAGCACCAAACTCATTTGGCTCAGTCGAGATAATTTTTAATGATAAAGTTAAAGGGAGAACGTTAGGCTCAATCATGTGCTAGCATGATTTTCCTTGAACCTAATTGAATCTTATTCAAATCAATTGAACTGGATTAGTCCAATTGATGATATCTAGATCCAAACCCTTGTTTGTGTGACCCAGTTAGGTTTAGTTCTATATGGTAATGGGATATGTCATGATCTCTATCATCAATATCATCGAAACTCTTTCGATGGATCAAAACTTTTCTGATTCAGACAACTAGAATGATCGATCATCAAAATCATTCTAATTGCTCCCAAAATCCACCAGTGACACCTAGCAGTATATGGTGGCAACCCATCAAAACTAAAAATGAACCTCTTGGTGCAGTTACTTGTGTGATTAAGTTCTTCTATCTTGAGCCCCGATCAGATTAGGGTTAAGGTGAACTCGTCAAACCCTAATTTCTGTCATATGATTTAATCATTCGATTCAAGTCCGATGTGAAAACCTTAATAGAAACTCTTTCTATTATTTCACACTCTACCATGGCCATGGGCTTATGGACTTGATTCTCATGATCATCATAAGGCCGCTCCTCATCCACCGAGGTAGATAGATTCCATCTTGGTGCAATCCAATTCCTACAATGAACATGCTATAGCCAACATACACCTCAGGATTCCGAATGGCTAGGAGACCGAGTCATGATGTAGTCAAACTATAACACCCTCAAGGTGAACTATCGATGCACCTCAGATCAAAGAACCAGACACATCACTGCAGCATCGAGTTAGTCATCGACGAGAAGGTAGACTTTCTTATGACTACTGGAGGTGGTCACGCTCAGTGCCCTCATTTTCTAACGAGTATCTGACTCTCGCTCTGATGTCTCTGCACCATAGACTCAAGACTCATCTACTATAAAGAAGCAATTGTATACTAACCTTCTGGATCAATCACCATTCTTATGATAATCCTACGGTCAGGAGCATTTTATGAGTTAATAATGAAAATTCTTGTCTTAAATTTTCAACTCTTGAAAATAAGAATTATCATTACCATTAACTCAAAGGATGTATCGTGGACACTAAATACACATATGTGATAGAAAATAATTCATTTTATTATTTATAGTCAAAATTATAATTTTGCCTCTAGAAGTGTATTACAAGTGTCAGTCAATTCTGGCTTCTAGGGCACACATATCTAACAAAAGAGGATAGGTTTTCACGACCACAACAGCAATTTTTGCACCATTTTTGATGCATAGGATCATCTCACTATTTCTCAGCCTCCTACTATCCTCAAGATCCTGCATGAAAGTGCACAAATGAGTACTAGAACTAGAGTCAAGCACCCAACTAGATGCAGAAGAAATCGTAAGGTTAGATTCAATAACGAGCATACCTCCAGAAGGATCTATCTCCTTCTTATTCTTTAGGGTGGCCAAGTATATAGGGCAGTTCTGCTTTCAGTGGCCGTTTGTATTGTAATGGAAATACTTTTCTTTGTCAGTGGCCTTCTTCTTCAGCACTGCCTTCTTCTTCTTTCCACCTTCCATCTTTTTTTTTTTCACAGACTTCTTCTTCTTTTCAAAAGACTTTCTTTTAGAAGAAGTTCATTCCATAGCAAGTACTGAGTCTTTAGAACCATTCTAGAAAGCTCAGCAGTAACCAGCATGTTCATTAGTTCGGACAGAGTACTCTAAAGTTTATGCATATGGTAGTTCATGATGAACTGCCCATACGCATCAGTCAAGGATTGCAGAATTATGTCATTCTACAGATCCTAGTCTAACTTCACTTCGAGCTTCTCAAGCTCTTCCAAGCCCTTGATCATCATCCGACAATGATCTTGGATTGACTGTCCATCATATATTTTAGCTTTAAAAAGTCATTTAGTGATCTAATATTTGGCTGCGCGACTCTGTTCAGCAAACAACTCTTACAGGTGAGCCAACATTTGGCGGGCAGTCTTGATATCTTCATGTTGGCACTGAAACTCATCAGATATCGAGCCCAACATGTAGTATCTGACCTTATTATCTTCATCCATCCATTTATCAAGAAACACTCTCTGTTCAGCGGACGGATGGACTGGTAAGGTGGGGGGATCCTGGTCCAATACATCAGTTAACTTCTCGAAACTCAAAATAATTTTAAAGTTCTAGAGCTAATCCTTGTAATTGAATTCGATCAGTCTATGGGTGTCTAGGATATGGGCTAGTGGATTGGATGCAGACATTTTCTTATAGAGAGTCAAAGTTTCTAGTTATATTTTATAATTAAGACTTGACCAATTTATTTAGAAGTTTAATTTTTAAATAAATTAGCTTCCATAATTTTCTCGGATCCCTATACTCTCTCTATAGAGATGAAAAAATCTTCACGATTAATGATTTCTAGTGAGTGGTGCAGTCCCACCAATTGACTCATCACCTCACCTAATAGTTATTGATGATGGGTTAGCCAATAAGTGAACAACTCTTGTCCAATGATTCTCTAATCATGGTGCACCCATGCTTGGTCTATAATTCATAAAGCTCACCATGCCCAAAATATTGATTCACTCCTTAGTTAAGTCAGACCCACCAATTGCATAGATTGGATTTCTAATTGGGTCTCTCACCGTGTTCAAAATATTGAGCCCAATCCATCATCCAGCTCGTAGCATCTAATGCCTAATATACATGGTTGCATATTCCTAGTGCAACTAAACCACTATCACCAGCTGAGAACAATCAACCTCGAAAAAGGCCCGCACATCTACAACGGTAGAAGACCTTAGACTTAATATTTTCTTAGGAAGATTTGATTTAGATCTCTTTAAACTTGACTTGAAATAGTCATAACCATTATGACTAACCTAGTGGCATGGGTTGGCTCGGATTATTAGCCATCTCAGATCAGGACTGAGCTGACAAATATGGCCAGGTAAGTGAGACCGGTGGAAGGGATATCCCATTAACTCGATAAGAATGCATTCAAGTCGAGTAGCTCTCAATTAAAAATTAGTCGATCGTATCTGCCAAACTTATCTTAGACACAAAATTGTTGAGCTAGAACCAATCAGGTTAGCCTACAATCTAGACTCTAACCACTGAGCCTAATTAGCTCTTAACTTGATTGATTACTCATGTGACTCGACCTTGACCCAACTTAATCCTATTAGGTTGGTCAATTTAAGCACTCTTGATCCCATCTAATCTGCTCTTGATTCGGTTTGATCAATCGCTAGACCTAATTGAGCTACCCATGTCCGAACCCAATTTTATGAATATGTCTTAGATCTAAAAATTCTTAATTTTAGATCTAATATATTTCATAATCTTAATTCTTAATTAAGTTTAGTGTTCATAAATAAAATATGTAAATAAAATTCTTAGATTTTAGGATCCAGGATTTTGCAGGAAATAAGTTTTTGATTTCTGATTAAGGACGAACACACAACACCCTTATATATCATAAGAACATCCCATCGAATGGAAGGAGAGGGCCTTGAAATCCTTCTTTGTTCTTATGACTGGATGGCCAAGGAGAATGCCTTAATTAGAAATATGATGAATTTACAAAACTAGTTAGATCTACATATATCACATATATAAAATTGATCTAACTTAAAAATATATTTTGCATCATCTCATGTATTATATCATTCATATTTTTTGATTTAAATTATCTTATAAACATCTAAAAAATAAAATTTATATTTGATCATATCAAATTAAATTTATTCTAGACAACTTTGTAGAACTATTCTACAACTAGTCTAAACATGCATCTATCATATCTCATATGAACAAAATTAAATAAATTTATTTTCTATTTTCTAAATATAATTATAATATTTATAATATCAAAAAATAATAAATAAATAGGTTTAAAATCATAGTTAATTAAATTAAAACTATGATCATCCTAGACTATATATAGAATAATTCTATTCCTAGTCTAGTCACGCATCTCATACATCTTAGATCTAGATTATTTAATTTTCTTAATTTTTTATTTTAGATACAATCACATCTAATGTGATATCTAAAATCATCTAATTATCAGATCAAAATTTTATTAAAATCAGATCTAAATAATTTTGGAACCTTGCTCTGATATTAGTTGAAAGAAAAACTCTATTTTTTGGATCAGGTCCATTTAGATCTGATTAGATCAAGAGAAATATTTCAAAAAAAAAATTTTAGATCTAAATTAGATCTAAGATTCTTCATATCTAATTTTATTAATCTAATAAAATAAAATAAAAATAAATTAAATCTAATTTAATTCTACCTTGTTATGGGTAATCCTATTACCCTATGATGATCCCGATGTTTGCTTGAGGTTCTAGATGTAGCCACGCAAGCACCTGACCTCTATCGGTATCCACTTGGATTGGATTTAGAGTTCTTCTCCTTCTCAATCTATACTTCAAAGATCAGATCTGGATCTGATCTTGAAGATCTTCAAAATACCTTTTGAAGATCGGGTGTTGTCTCTTGTAGTAGTGCTGCCATCTTGCTTTCTTATTGCCCTTCTCTTGCTTGGATCACACCAAACTAAAGTCCAAAACTTTTGGACATGGAGAGGAGAGAGAGAATCTAAAGGAGGCATGGAGAAGAAGAGAGAGCAGCTATGTGACATGGGCAAAGGGCATAAGCTCTCAATCTTAGGCGTAGACAGGGTTTATATAGACCCTACTGCATCATGCAGTGCCACATCATCCCGACCAATTATGGCTCTTCATACAATCAAATCTAAATCTAATTGATGAGATGACATCATCTGATCCAATCAGATTAGAGTCCCTCACAAACCTCCTTAGGTGGCACCAAGACTGGTCAAAGAAGAGTCTTTGGCGCCACCAAAGTAGATATTATGAAGCAACTGGAGTCCCATCCGTATGGGACTCCAATCTTTATCCTCTTTAGGCACATGCCTCCCTAGGCATGCACCCCCTCCCTTTCCTCCTTTTAGTAGGAGGACAAAGCTCCATCTACTCTCCTATGGGTGCATGACGCATGACAGATGTCTAAGTGTCAAAGGTCAATGTTTGACCAAAGTCAAAAAACAAGATTTAGCAAGTGATGAAAAATGGTAGGTGTTGTCTCAAATTTATCTTATAAATTAAGACAATCCTTTTCTGATCTAGACAAGCTCCAATCAGACTAAATAAAGGTTCCTGAGTAACCTCAAATATATTTTGCTTAGTCGAGACAACTTTTAATGATTATTGAAGGAGAATATCAGGCTCAATCATGTGCTAGCATGATTTTCTTGAACCTAATTGAATCTTATTCAAATCAATTGAACTAAGTTAGTCTAATTGATGATATCCATATCCAAATCCTTATTTGTGTGATCTAGTTAGGTTCAGTTTTGTATGGTAATGGGATATGTCATGATCTCTATCATTGCTATCATTGAAACATCTTTCAATGGATTAGAACTTTTCTGATTCAGACAACTAGTATGATCGATTATCTGAATCATTTTAATTGCTTTCAAAATCCATCAGTGACACCTAGCAGCATATGGTGGCAATCTATCAGAATTGAAAATGAACCTCTTGGTGTAGTTACCTGTGTGATTAAGTTCCTTCATCTTAAGCCCCGATCGGATTAGGGTAAAGGTGATCTCATCAAACCATAATTTTTGTCATATGAACTAATCATTTGATTCAAGTCCGATATGAAAACTCTAATAAAAACTCTTTCTATCATTTCACTCTACCATGGCTACAGGCTTATGGACTTGATTCTCATGATCATCATAGGGCTACTACTTATCTATCGAGGTAGATAGATCCCCTATTTGTGCAATCCAAATCTTCTAATGAACATGCTATAGCCAACATACACTTTAGGGTTTCGAATGGCTAGAAGATCGAGTTATGGTGTAGTCGAACTATAACACCCTCAAGATGAACTACCATTGCACCTCAGATCAAAGAACCAGACACACCACTGCAGCTTCGTGCCAGTCATTGATAAGAAGGTAGACTTCCTGATGATTGCTCGAGGTGGTAACGCTCAGTGCCCTCATTCTCTAACGAGTACCTGTACTCTCACTTCGATGTCTCTACACCATAGACTCAAGACTCATCTATCCTAAAAAAGTGATCGTAGACCAACCTTCCAGATCATTCATCATCCTCATGATAATCCTATGGTCGGAAGCATTTTATGAGTTAATAATGAAAATTAATGTCTTAAATTTTCAACTCTTGAAAATATGAACTATCATTACCATTAACTCAAGGGATGTATCACAGACACTTTCAAATACACACTATGATAGAAAATAATCTATTTTATTATTTATAATTAAAATTATAATTTTGCCCTTAGATGTATATTATAAGTGTTAGCCAATTTTGGCTTCTAGGGCACACATATCTAACATGTGGCAGACCCACTCATAAAGCCATTGGGTTAGTAGAAGATCGAAGCCCACCTTAAGAAGATGGAATTTAGATTTGTAGCTAATTGGCTTTAGGATAAGTAAAAGTTTGTTAGATATGTGTGCCCTTGAAGCCAAATTGGCTGACACTTGTAATACACTTCTAAGGGCAAAATTATAATTTTGACTATAAATAATACAATGGGTTATTTTCTATCACAATGTGTATTTGAAAGTGTCTATGATACATCCTTGAGTTAGTGGCAATGATAGTTCATATTTTCAAGAGTTGAAAATTTAAGACATGAATTTTTATTATTAACTCATAAAATGCTCCTGACCGTAGGATCATCATGAGGATGGTGATTGATCCAGAAGGTTGGTATATAATTGCTTCTTTAGGATAGATGAGTCTTGAGTCTATAGTGTAAAGACACCAAAGCGAGAGCACAAGTACTCATTAGAGAATGAGGACACTAAGCGTGACCACCTCGAGCAGTCATGAGAAAGTCTATCTTTTCGTCGATGACTGGCTCAAAGCTATAGTGGTGTGTCTGGTTCTTTGACCTGAGGTGTATCGACAGTTCACATTGAGGGTGTTGTAGTTTGACTACACCATAACTTGATCTCCTAGCCATTCGGAATCCTGAGGTATATGTTGGCTATAACATGTTCATTGTAAGAATTGGATTGCACCAATAAGGAATCTATCTACCTCGGTAGAAGAGGAGCAACCTTATGATGATCATGAGAATCAAGTCCATAAGCCCATGGCCATGGTAGAGTGAAATAATAGAAAGAGTTTCTATTAGGATTTTCACATTGGACTTGAATCGAATGATTAATTCATATGACAGATATTAGGGTTTGATGAGATCACCTTAACTCTAATCCGATCGGGCCTCAAGATAGAGAAACTTAATCACACAGAAAACTGCACTGAGAGGTTTGCTTTTAGTTTTGATGGATTGCCACCATATACTGCTAGGAGTCACTGATGGATTTTGGGAGTAATTAGAATGATTTGGATGATCGATCATACTAGTTGTCTGAATCAGAAAAGTTCTGATCCATCGAAAGATATTTCGATAATGTTGATGATAGAGATTACGACATATCCCATTACCATATGAAACTGAACCTAATTGGATCACACAAACAAAGGTTTGGATCTGGATATCATCAATTGGATTAATCCAATTCAATTGATTTGAATAAGATTTAATTAGGTTCAAGAAAATCATGCTAGCACATGATTGAGCCTAATGTGCTCTTTTAAGAATCATTAAAGTTTTTCTCGATTGAGCCAAATGTATTTGGGCTCACTCAGGAATCTTTACTTGGTTTGACTGGAGCTTATCTAAGTTAGAAAAGAATTATCTTAATTTATGAAATAAATTTGAGACAACACTTGCCATTTTTGGTCATCTGCTAAATCTTATTTTTCGACTTTGGTCAAATGTTGACCTTTGATACGTAGATATCTGCCCATGTGTCATGCACCCATAGGAGAGAACCTTGGCCCTTATCCCCCTGCTAAAATGTAGACAGGCAAGGGGTGCATGCTTAGGAAGGTGTGCGCCCCATGAGGATAAGATTTGGAGTTCCATATAGATGGGTCTCCAGTTGCTTCAGGGAACCAAACTATATGGTGCCAAGAAGACTTATTTGACCCGGTCTTGGTGCCATCTAAGGAGAGTTTTAAGGGACTCTAATCTAATTAGATTAGATGATTTCATTCCATCAATCAGATTTAGATCTGATTGCAGAAAAGGCCATGATTGACTGGGATGATGTAGCATTGCATGGCGCAGCAGGGTGTATATAAATCCTATCTATGCCTAGAATAAAAGAGCTTCTGCCTTTAGCCCATGCCACAAAACTTTTCTTCCTCCTTCTCCATGCCACCCTCTAGTCCTCTCTCTCCTCTCCACACCCAAGAGATTTTGGGCATGAGTTTGGTGCGATCTAGGCAAGTAAAAGATGACAGAAAAAGAAGAAGGCAGCACTGTAGCAAGAGACAATGATTGTTCTTTAAAAGAATTTTTAAAGACCTTCATGATAAGATCTAGATCTGATTTTTGGAGGATTGATTGAGAAGGAGAAAATCTTTAGATCCTACATGAGTGGATACCAGTATAGGCTAGGTGCTTGCATGGCTACGTCCAGAACCTCAGGTAAACATCGAGATCATCATAGGATAATTGGATTACCCAAAATAAAGGTATGATTAAATTAGATTTAATTTAAATTTTTTTATTTTATTTTATCAGATCAATAAGATCAGATTTAAAGAGTCTTAAATCTGATTAGGATCTTAGAGAAAATTTTTTGAAATATCCCTCTTGATATAATCAGATCTAAATGAACCTGACCCGGGAAATAAGGTTTTTGCTTTCACCCTCGCGGCCTTAGAATAGTTCTAGGGTTGAACAGTGAAGGGGTGAGGTGAAATGAGGGGGAGAGGACTCGGGTTTAAAGACTAGATTTTTGACCATGAGTTGGCTCCAGGCTTCTAGGAGTTTACTCCAGCAGGAGTCGACCATGAGTTGATCATGAGTCAACTATAGGTTAGGTAGTGCAAAATTTTTATTTTTTACAAAAGGAGAATAGGTACATCTAATTGAGAGATAGATGAAAATTGAGTCTAATAAATCAATAGTCTTATAAAGTATGAGATCATTATGAGAGTTTAGAGAGAGAATGATTTTAAATCAATCAACAAGTTCACTAGATAGAATCCTTAGAGAGCTATAGAGAGATTTCTAATTCATATGAGAGCTATTGGATCAAGATAATCTAGTTTTGGACTTAATCTGAGTGATAGCACATTCCTAGTTCTCTCTTAATTATGCTAAATCTCTCTTCATTAAGGGGTTTAGTAAGGATATCTACTAACTGCTTATCTGTACTAATAAACTCAAGCATCACATCATGATTTTGCATATGATCTTTTATGAAATAGTATCTTATTTCAATATGTTTGGATCTGGAGTGTTGAACTGAATTTTTAGTTAGATTAATTACATTAGTGTTATCACATCTTATTAAAATTTTATTAAATTTTATGCCAAAGTATTTAAGTTATTATTTTATCTATAAAACTTGAGCATAATAACTCCTAGCAGTAATATATTCAGCTTCATCTGTAGATAATGCTACTGAGTGCTGTTTCTTGCTAGACCATGAAATTAGATTAACTTCTAAAAATTGATAGGTGCCACTAGTATTTTTCTATCTAATTTACATCTCGCAAAATCAAAATTGGAGTATCCAATTAATTTTAAAGATGATAATTTGTCATACCAAAGTTTAGAAATAAGTATTCCAGATAAATATTTGAATATTCTTTTAATAGATAAAGAATGAGATTCTCTAGAATCAAATTATTATCTAGCATACATATAAATACTAAATATAATATCAGGTCCACTTGCAGTAAGATAGAGCAATGATCCTATCATACCTCTATATAATTTAGTATCAACTTTGTTATCCTTTTCATCCTTATCAAGCTTGCATGAGGGGCTCATAGGTGTGCCAATTGATTTTGAGTTCTCCATTCTAAACTTTTTCAAGATTTTTCTTGTGTACTATATTTAGTTGATGAAGATCTCCTCTTTACTTTGCTTGATCTTAAATCTGAGAAAGAAGTTTAGTTCGCCCATCATGCTCATCTTGAACTCATCCTGCATAAGCTTGGCAAATTCTTGGTAAAGACTTTCATTAGTAGCACCGAAAATAATATCATATATATAAATTTATACTACCAATAAGTCTTTATTTTTCTTCTTTAGAAATAGAGTTTTATCAATATTTCCTCTAGAGAATTTATTATTAATAAAAAATTTACTTAATCTCTCATACCATGCTCTAGGAGCTTGTTTTGAACCATAAAGTATCTTATGCAATTTGTAAACCTGATTAGGATATTGATGACTTTCAAATCCGAATGGTTAATATCTATATACTTTCTCAACTATGTATCCATTTAAGAATGCACTTTTAATATCCATTTGGTGTAATTTAAAGTTCATGAAGCATGCAAATGTAGGTAGTAGCCTAATTGCCTCTAATCTAGCAATAGGGGCAAAAGTTTCATCAAAATCAATACCATCCTCTTGATTATATCCTTTAGCTACTAGTCTAGCATTATTTTTAGTAATTATCCTATGTTTATCTAATTTATTTCTAAATAGCCATTTAGTTCTAATCACTGGATAATCATTTGGTCTATTAACTAGGATCCAAACTTTATTTTTTTTAAATCGATTTAGTTGTTCATGCATTGCATTTATCCAATTTGGATCATTTTTAGCTTCTTCTATAATTTTTGGTTCAATTTGAGATGCAAATGCTAGATAGTTATTAATATTTCTCAAAGATGCATAAGTTCTTACCCCTTGTGATAGATCACCAATAATTTGATCTTTGGGAAGGCCAAGAGAATACCTCCATTTCTTTGGTAGGCTTTGAGTTTGAGTGTCATTAGAATTTTCATCTTTAGGTTCAGCATCCTTCTCTTCATCATTATCCTGAGTAGTTGATTCCTTGAGTGTAATTTTTTTTACTTCTTTCTTAATTATTTCTACATCATCATCAGCTATATCCTTTTTTCTAGAAGATAAGTTATTAGTTTCATTAAATACCATATGTATAGATTTTTTAATAACTAGTATACATTTGTTAAAGACCCTATATGCTTTACTAGAGATGAAATATCTTAAGAAAATGCCTTCATCAGATTTTGCATCAAATTTGCCTAAGTTATCTTTACCATTATTTAGAATAAAGCATTTGCAACCAAAAATATGAAAGTAACTAATATTTGGTTTTCTATTTTTTCATAGTTCATAAGGGATTTTCTTTAATATCTGCCTTATTAATGCTCTATTTAGAACATAACATGCTATATTGATAGCTTCAACCCTAAAATATTTTAGGAGATGGCTTTCACACAACATGATAAAGGTCATTTTCTCTAGAATTCTATTTTTTCTTTCAATAATCTCATTTTATTGAGGTGTTCTAAGAGCAGAAAAATTATGTTCTATCCTCATTTTATTACAAAAAGTTTTAAAATGTTGGTTTTCAAACTCTGTTCCATGATCACTTCTAATACAAATGATAGAGAGGTTCTTTTCATTCAAAACTTTTTTAAAAAACTTAGTAAATGCAGAAAATACTTCATCCTTTGGTACCAAAAATAAAACTCAAGTGAATCTTGAAAAATCATCTATAATTATAAGTCCATATTTCTTACCGTCTAGGCTTGTGGTTCTAGTTGGTCTAAATAAATCCATGTGAAGTAGTTCAAGGGGTTTAAAAGTTGAAACAATATTTTTTAATTTGAAAGAGCTTCTAGTTTATTTTTTTAATTGACATGCGTCACATATTTTATTTTTCTCAAAATTAAGTTTTGGCAAACCTTTTACAAGATTCCTTTTGATTAGCTTAGAAATCAAATCCATGCTAGCATGTCTTAGTCTATGATGCCATAGCCAACTATCTTCATTGATTTTAGCATTCATTGCAACTAAATATTGGCTTCTTTGGGTGGAAGAGTCATCTAAATCTACTAAGTATACATTTTTATGTCTATGTCCAATAAGAGCCATACTATTATCAATAGGACTAGTGACAATGCATATGTGTAATTCAAAAATAACTTTAAATCCTTTATCATAAAGTTGACTTATACTTAATAAGTTATGCTTTAATCCATCTACTAAAAGTACATTATCTATAAAGGTAGGAGTGATATATATTTTACCACTACCAATGATGTGTCCTTTGCCATTATCACCAAAGATCATAATTCCTCCTTCCTTAGCTTCAAGAGTGATAAAATGCTCCTTCTCACCCATCATGTGTCTTGAGAAGCCACTATCTAGATACCATTTTTCTTTCTTTCTATCAGCTACAAGATATACCTACAATCAAAGATCAAGTGGGAATTTTAGGTACCCAAGTCATCTTGGGTTCTTTATGGTTAGTAACTGTGGTTCCTTTGGGAACCCATACCTTCTTTGTGTTTGGACTATTTTTCATTTTTCTGAAATTACAAACATAAAACTTGTGTCCAAATTTTCCACAGCAAAAATAGATTGGTTTCTATGAAGTTAAAGATGGATCATTTACAAAAAAATTCTTTAGAAATTTTTGTTTCTTTTGAGTTTTAAAATCAATTCCTACTTTATCAAAGATAGCTTTTTGATTATTAAGTAATAATAGCAGTTTTTTAGAACTTAATGTAAACTTTTTAACTATAGGTTTATATTTTTCAAGTTCTTTCTTTAGGTTCTGATTTTCTATAGAGATAAGCTCTTTTTCTCTTAATATTTTTTCTTTTTTTTATTAAATTTTGATTGATTGATTTAATATTTTTATTTCTCAAGGCTAGCTTTTTAAGATCATCATACAATTCATGACATGCTTCTTGCAACTCATCAAATGAAAATTCAATTTGAGTGTCAAGTGTTACCTCATCCTCTAGAGTCTTGAGACATAAATTTACTACTTGTCCTTCTTCATCTAAACTTGACTCTTCACTATTACTCAATGCTGCCATCATTGCTCTCTTCTTTACTTTCTTGGAGGATTTCTTCAATAGGGGATAGTCTACCTTGAGATGACCTGATTTCTTATATTCAAAGCATGTAGGCTACTCGTTATCTTTGTCTCTTTCTTGATCTTCACTAGCTTGACCTTTGGAGAAGGGTCTTCTCTTGAGGTTTGATTTTTTTCTTTTAAATCTTCTAAATTTTCTTGGTTAGGAGAGCCATTTCTTCATCATCATCTCCTTCGTCGAACTCTTCACTTTCTTCTTCTTCTTCCTTTCCTACGAACATGAGGGCCACGATCTTCTTCTTCTTAACTTTATCTTTTAAATTTTGCTTCATAGTTAACTCATGTGTCATAAGAGAACCAAGAAGTTCTTTAAAGAGCAAGGTATTGAGATCCTTAGCTTCTTGTATAACTGTCACCTTTGCCTTCCAACTTCGACGAAGAGATCCAAGAATTTTTTCACAAGTTCCCTATTAGTATATGATTTTCCTAAACTTTTAAGTTTATTTATTATATTAGTAAATTATTTAAACATTTTGGTAACACTTTCGGTTGATTCCATTTTGAAAAGTTCATACTTATGCAGTAACATATTAATTTTGAATTTCTTCACTTGATTGGTATCCTCATGGATAACTTCAAGTCTATCCCATATTTTTTTGACTAAAATATAAATAAAAATATAATTGAATGTATTAGCATCAAGTGAGCAATAAAGCACATTCATTACTTTAGCATTCAATTGAGCTAATTTCTTATCATTTTCATCCCAATCTTTTTCGAGTTTAGAAATTATGTTACCATCAATGCTAATTATGGATGTGTTGTTAGATATATGTGCCCTAGAAGCCAGAATTGGCTGACACTTGTAATACACTTCTAGGGGCAAAATTATAATTTTGACTAAAATCAATAAAAATAGATTATTTTCTATCACATATATGTATTTAGTGTCTGTGATACATCCTTTGAGTTAATGGTAATGATAATTTATATTTTCAAGAGTTGAAAATTTAAGACATGAATAATCATTATTAACTCATACAATGCTCCCGACCATAGGATCATCATGAGGATGGTGATTGATCCAGAAGGTTGGTGTACAATCGCTTCTCTTTAGTAGATGAGTCTTGAGTCTATGGTGTGGAGACACCGAAGTGAGAGTACAGGTACTCGTTAGAGAATGAGGGCACTGAGCGTGACCACCTCGAGTAGTCATTAGGAAGTCTACCTTCTCGTCAATGACTGACTCGATGCTGCAGTGGTGTGTCTTGATTCTTTGATCTGAGGTGCATCGATAGTTCACCTTGAGGGTGTTATAGTTTGACTACACCATAACTCGATCTCCTAGCCATACAGAACCCTGAGGTGTATGTTGGCTATAGCATGTTCATTGTAGGAACTGGATTGCATCAAGATGGAATCTATCTACCTCGATGGTAGAGGAGCAGCCCTATGATGATCATGAGAATCAAGTCCAGAAGCCCATGGCCATGGTAGAGTGAAATAATAGAAAGAGTTTCTATTTAGATTTTCACATCGGACTTGAATCGAATGATTATATCATATGATAGAGACTAGGGTTTGACGAGTTCACCTTAACCCTAATCTGATCGGGGCTCAAGATAGAAGAACTTAATCACACAGATAGCTGCACCAAGAGGTTTGCATTCAGCTCTGATGGATTGCCACCATATACTGCTAGGTGTCACTGATGGATTTTGGGAGCAATTAGAATGATTTAGATGATCGATTATTCTAGCTGTTCGAATCAGAAGAGTTCTGATCCATCGAAAGGAGTTTCGATGATGTCGATGATAGAGATCATGACATATCCCATTACCATACAGAACTGAACCTAACTGGGTCACACAAATAAGGGTTTGAATCTGATGATCATCAATTGAACTAATCCAGTTTAATTGATCTGAATGAGATTCAATTAGGTTCAAGAAAATCGTGCTAGCACTCGATTGAACCTAACGTTCTTCTTTTACTATCATAAATAGTTATCCTGACTGAGCCAAAAGAGTTTGTGCTCAATCAGAGGCCTTCACTTGATCTGACTGAAGTCTGTCCAGATCAAAAAAGGGTTGTCTTATTTTGTAAGACAATACCTACCATTTTTGGTCACCTACCATTTCTCGTCCTTTGACTTTGGTCAAAAGTTGACCTTTGACTGGTCAAATGTTGACCATTGACACTTTGACTTTTGTCCACATGTCATGCACCTATTGGAGAGCTGGTGGGGGTCTATCATCCTACCAGAACCTGGCAAGGAGGAGGGCGCATGCCACCCTTGGCGTGTGCCCAAGCTGGAGGTGCTCAGGAGTCCCTGTTGGATAGGGACTCCATCTCCTTTTTGGATTTCGATTAGACTTCTCCTAAGAATCAAGTTTGATTGGTCTTAGGCACCATCTAAGGAGGAATCCATGGGACTCTATTCCCACCAATCAGATTTAGATCTGATTTTATAAAGAATTGTGATTGGTTGGGAAGAAGAGGAGTTGGATCACGCATTGTCTATAAATAAGACCCTGCGCCCAACTCAAGGGGTATCTAAGAATTGAAATTCCCACGCCCCAAGGCTGCCTCTCCTCTCCTCCTCCAAGCCAAGTCCACCTTCTCCCTCTCCTCTCCATGTCCAAAGGAGTTTGGAATCCAAGTTGGTGCAATCCAGACGAGAGAAAGGCGACAGAAAGCTAGAAGGCTGCACTGCTGCAAAGGATAACTACTGATCTTCAAAAGATATTTTGAAGATCCTTTAGATCAAATTCAGATCTAATTTTTGGAGACGTGATAGAGAAGAAGAGGATCTCTAGATCCAACCTGAGTGGATACCGGTAGAGGCCTGGCACTTGCATGGCTAGATCCAGAACCTTCCACTACTTACAGAATCATCAATGAGTAATAGGATTACCCTACATCAAGGTAAATTAAATTGATTTAATTTATTTAGATTTTATTTTTATTATTAGAATAATAAGGATCAGATCTAAAATATCCCAGATCTAATTAGGATCAAAGAAAAAAAAATTTTAAAATATATCTCTTGATCCGATCAGATCTGAACGAACCAGGTCCAGAAAATTAGGATTTTCCTTCATGTGTGTGATCCATTGATTATGACACTTCATAGGTCATAATCAAGTGCTTGAATAAATATGCACATGCATGCCTTCCAATATGTGTAGTTGGAACCATTAAACAAGGATGGCCTATTTGTGGACTGCCCTTCTATTAGGGAGACACTCAATTGGGTTATCATTTTGATCGATTACTCTAAATTAAATGAAGAATAAATAGTATGAGAGCACCTGCTCTGATACCACTTGTTGTCTAGAAGAACAATCCAAGAGAAGGGGTGAATTGAGTTTTTCAAAAATTTTTGATTTACTAAATGTATGTACAAAACTTAAATATTGATATGCTAAAAATACAGTAATTTAAATATGCAAAAAATAATAGTAACTAAAAAAAAGAATCACACATGCAAAAACTTAAGATTTTTGTAGTGGTTCGGTGTCAAACCCAATACTTACTTCTACTCCTTAAGCACTCCACTTGAGAATTCTACTATAATCTTTAAGATTACAACAAGATTATTTTCACTGAACTCATAATTTAAACCGAGTTGGTTTTGCAGGCTAACTAACCAAAACCTAATCCCAAGCTACTCCTAGGCTTGTACAAATTTAATTCAAGGCTTGGATGAGCCTATCCTCCAAGTTTCAGTCCTTTTGAAACTTGAAATATAAAAATTTTAGAGTGCAAAAATTTAAAGTGAAACAAACTTCTTGAAGAGTAGATTTGAAGCTTCAATGCACAAGCTAAGTTGTTGCAGGGCTTTAGCAATGAATGCTCCCTTCTTTCACTTGAGAATGCCTTGATTGCATAGCTGGTTGAGTGGTTGAACAGCAATGAAGACTCTTTAAGACTTATTGTTTGGACTGCACATAAATTTCAAAAGGTTGCTAATGTTTTCTACTTTCTTGCTTTTATATCTTGAGTTTTTTTACCTTAATTTGACCTTAGAAACCTTCTAATTTAAGTTGGAATGTCCAAAAATGGGTTTGTAGCTGTTGGAACATTAGAAAAGCCTGTTTAGAGGATGAAAAATGAAATCTGGATAGTTCTAGAAACTAGCCATTGGGGCTGTTAGAAACTCGGGAGTCAACTTTCCAAAGCCTTGAGTCGACTCCAGCTGTAGGATGAAAAATTCTAAAGCTCGGGAGTCAACTTTCCAAAACCTTGAGCTAACTCCAGCTGCAGGATGAAAAGTTTTGACTCTCTATATTTCTATCCCATGTTGGTTCTACATGCTAGAGTCGACTCCTGGACTTCATGAGTCGACTCTAATCCAGGGTGAAAAATTCTATATTCTATTCTTAGACTGGTGCCTTTTTTGAGACATGAGTTGACTCCTACTTTTCTTGAGTTGACTCCTCCATGAGTCGACTCATGATCGTCTCCTGCGATAGGGTTCTTATTAAAGTCTTTTATTTTGAGCCTGGTGCCTGTCTGAGCCCATTAGTCAACTTCTACCAATCTGGAGTCGACTCTTGATCTATGCCAAATGCTGAAATCATGCCAAATTTATCTTTAAACTTTCTTTGAGTTGGATCATGACTCAATACTCTTTAAAAATATTTGGCTTGATCTCTTTATGCTTCTTTTTCTTGGTTCTTTCAATCAAACATGGAGCATCATTGAAATGAGTTCCTGTTCTTCCTGAACTTTATCTTAAACAATCCAACCAAGTTGTTAGTACCAAAAATTAACTCAAATATTTTGTTATTCATCAAAATTGTACCTAGGGTCAATAAAAACTACAATGACCAATAATGCAAGGAATAGTAAAACTCCCTAGATCTTTTAGCTTCTTTAGTAATTTGTTTTAAAGTATTGCTGATCATTCTTCATTTAAGTTGACTATCTAATGCTCCTTCAGGTTCTTCTTATTGGTTAGAATTTTTTTAAGAAACTTAGCATACCTGGGCATCTAAGTGGTAGCATCTACAAAAGAAATATTAATATGTAAATTCTTTGGAATTTTAAAAAAAATTGAGAATTTTTTATCTAGATGGTATATTTATCTCTCTAGGAATGGTAGTGGTGGCTCATAGGGTTTCATGTTTGGATCAGCAAATTTTATACCCAGGGACCATTCATCTGCTCGTTGTTTCGATGATTGATGAATTTTGGTGGGCTATTTTCATAGTTTCTTCTTTAGTCTTTTTGTCCTGATGTGGCTCCTCCAACTCTTTACCACTTCTAAGTGTGATAGCATTTATTTTCTCCCTTAGATTGGTTACAATGTTGCTAGGCAAGGATTCTTTGTTGGAGAATATATCATAAAGCCATTCATCTAAGTGGTAGATAATTGAAATTAGTATATGAATTATCTAATAATAATAGTTATTTGGCTGATTCATCATATTTGTTCTATCTTCCTTAAATGAACTCCTAAATTATGATGAAGTCCTTAGAACCACAATCAATCGATAAAGAAGAATTTATCAGATAGTACATAAATTATTCATGATCAAATAATAAGTTATTAATAAGGTGATAACTTATCGAGTGTAGGTTGTTGTATGCCATTTGCGTTGATTGTCCTCCTAACCAAATGGTGTGGAGACACTTGTATGGCATCCAGGTGAGATGTAGGAGAAAATCTACACTGAATATGATCAATGTAGCACTCTACTGTTAAAAGTAGCTAGCTATGGCCAATGGGTATAAGTGTTCCTCCGATCTGAGATCACCATGGTGACTTGCAAGCAATTCACTGTACTTTGATGCCGGACTGCCTGTATTTCTAATATAGGTTCAGAAGATTTTTGGGTATAGTCAAATACTTGTAAAGTCGGTGTGTGAGTCAAGATGGGATTAACCACTCCTGATTAACTTCAGGAAGAGAATGACTCACTGTATTTTAATTTAGCAAAATCTAGGCTTGGGTAATCCTTATGAGGAGTCACAGGATTTGCAAAATTTTGAGACACAATAAAGATGACTTATATGAGTGTTTGACAGCATACTCAAAGTCATCTTGAGCATTATTGATCATAGGGATGAATTATAGATAACCATAGGCCATGGTTCTAAGAATGTTGCTTTACATACATTCGACCTATTCGGACGTCGGATACCATTGCTAAATGATTATTTTGATTGGTATAGGAATCGGTTCCTATGCTACTAGCTTAGATTCGAACCTATGGAGTTGCATACATTAGAGCTTCTAATCTGATCAGATGGTTAATCGATGATCGAGAATCATTCTAAGGTCAATCTGTCAACACGATTGATGTTTAAACTAGTGCAAGTGTTGTAGGAGGATCAATTAGCAATTGGATTGCTAATTGGCTCAATTTGATTGAACAATCAGACTGAGATCAAGTCTAATAGAATTAGATTCAATTCAAATTAGTTTGATGGCTCAATTTGATTGAACAACCAAACTAAGATCAAGTCTAATAGAATTAGATTCAATTCAAATTAGTTTGAACTTAATTAGATTAAGTCTAGTTGGTTTATTAGATAAGCTAATTACAAGAAAGAATAATTTCTTATTTGACTAGGACTTGGGTGCACCTAATTAACTTAGAATTTAAAGTAGATTTAAATCATAATTTAACTAGGCATCTAGTTGGACTAGGATCATCCTTAATTGGATTGTATTTAATCTAGTTTAAATAAAATTTAAATTGGGTCCAAACCTATTTTGACCAAGTCAAACAAGATGAGTCCTAGTTGGATTGGGACTCTCTCTCTTTCTCTTACGCCTAAGAGCCGACGCCCACATCTTTTAATTCTTAATTTTTGTGTGATAATTCCCATGCCTAAGAGGCCTTCCACACCACATATATCTGGTTGTTTTGGGGTTTGTTATGATTTGGTCAAAACTAGAAGGAAGTTAGGATTTGTTTCCTACTTGGAAGAGCCCCCTTTGACCTAAACTCTTCCCCCCTCTTGTGCACCCACTTTTTCCATGCCATAACTTTTTCCACCCTCTTTTTCTCGCTTGTGTGCATGGAATATTTGGTTCTCACATCCAGAATTATTGGGGAGGCATCCAAGAGTTGGATGCCCCCCCAAACTCCTTACTAGTTGCCTTATTTGACTAGGTCTTGACCTAGTCAAAGATATATAAGGAGGCACCACTTTTTGTGGAGCTTTGGCATGTAGAATCTTAGGAACTTTCTATGACAAAAATGAGAGAAAAGTGAGGAGGGGCGTGGAGACTTGAGGCGCCAACAATCTTGGAGAAGGCCCTTTCTTTTGGACATCAAACTTTGATGTCTTAATGAAGACAAGGTAAGAGAAGATTGTCTTCTCTTGTATTTTTCTTTTGTATTTCTCTCTTTCTATTTTATTTATGATTTTTATATGATAAAAATTTAGGAAAGAGAAAGTGAGATGGGGTGGGGATCCTGAAGGAAAATTTTGATTTCTCGGACCAGGTTCGTTCAGATCTGATCAAATCGAGAGATATATTTCAAAATTTTTTTTCTTGATCCCAATCAGATCTTGATGTATTTTAGATCTGATTCTTATTATTTTAATAAATAAAATAAAATAAAGATAAATTAAATCAAATTTAATTTACCTGAATTTGGGTAATCCTATTATCCTGTTGATGATCCTATTTGCAGCAGAAGGTTCTGGATCTAGCCACGTAAGCGCCTGGCCTCTACCGGTATCCACTCGGGCTAGATCTAGAGATCCTCTTCTTCTCTATCATACCTCCAAAAATTAGATCTGGATCTGATCTGGAGGATCTTCAAAACTCCTTTTGAAGATCAGCAGTCGTCCTTTGCAGCAGCGCAGCCTTCTTGCTTTTGATCGCCTTTCTTTTTGATCTGGATCGCACCAACCAAGGTCCAAAACTCTTTTGGACGTGGAGAGAGGAGAGGGAGAAGAAGCTTTTGGCATGGAGGAGGAGGGGAGAGGCAGCCTTGGGGCATGGGGTTTTCAATTCTCAATTGAATCTTCAAACTGAGTTGGGCGCAGGGTCTTATTTATAGACTAAGCGTGATCCAACTCCTCTTCCTTCCCAACCAATCACAACCCTTTGTGAAATCAGATCTAAATCTGATTGGTGGAAATAGAGACCCCTGGATTCCTCCTTAGAGGGCGCCTAAGACCAGTCAAAGTTGGTTCTTAGGGAGAACTCTAATTGGAATCCAAAAGGAGAGGTGGAGTCCTTGTCCAACAAGGACTCCAAGGCGCCTCCAACTTGGGCTCACGCCACCCTTGGCGTGCGCCCTCCTCCTTGCCAGGTTCTGGCAGGGGGACAGGCCCCCACCAGCTCTCCAATAGGTGCATGACATGTGGTCAAAAGTCAAAGTGTCAATGGTCAACGTTTGACCAGTCAAAGGTAGACTTTTGACCAAAGTCAAAGAACAAGAAATGGCAGGTGACCAAAAATGGCAGGTAATGTCTTACAAAATAAGACAACCTTTTCTGACTTGGACAACCTCCAGTCAGACCATATGAAGGCCTCTGATTGAGCACAAACTCCTTTGGCTCAGTCAGGACAACTTATTTATGATAGTAAAAGAAGAACGTTAGGTTCAATCGAGTGCTAGCACGATTTCCTTGAACCTAATTGAATCTCATTCAGATCAATTGAACTAGATCAGTTCAATTGATGATCACCAGATTCAAACCCTTGTTTGTGTGACCCAGTTAGGTTCAGTTCTGTATGGTAATGGGATATGTCATGATCTCTATCATCGACATCATCGAAACTCCTTTCGATGGATCAGAACTCTTCTGATTCGAACAGCTAGAATGATCGATCATCTAAATCATTCTAATTGCTCCCAAAATCCACCAGTGACACCTAGCAGTATATATGGTGGCAACCCATCAGAGCTGAATGCGAACCTCTTGGTGCAGCTACCTGTGTGATTAAGTTCTTCTATCTTGAGCCCCGATCAGATTAGGGTTAAGGTAAAACTCGTCAAACCCTAGTCTCTGTCATATGATGTAATCATTCGATTCGAGTCCAATGTGAAAATCTAAATAGAAACTCTTTCTATTATTTCACTCTGCCATGGCCATGGATTTCTGGACTTGATTCTCATGATTATCATAGGGCTGCTCCTCTACCACCGAGGTAGATAGATTCCATCTTGATGCCAATCCAGTTCCTACAATGAACATGCTATAGCCAACATACACCTCAGGGTTCCATATGGCTAGGAGACCGAGTAATGGTGTAGTCAAACTATAACACCCTCAAGGTGAACTGCCGATGCATCTCAGGTCAAAGAACCAGACACACTACTGCAGCATCGAGTCAGTCATTGACGAGAAGGTAGACTCCCTAATGACTACTCGAGGTGGTCACGCTCAGTGCCCTCGTTCTCTAACGAGTACCTGTACTCTCGCTCCGGTGTCTCCACACCGTAGACTCAAGACTCATCTACTAAAGAGAAGCGATTGTACACCAACCTTCCGGATCAATCACCATCCTCGTGATGATCCTATGGTCGGGAGCAATTTTATGAGTTAATAATGATTATTCATGTCTTAAATTTTCAACTCTTGAAAATATGAATTATCATTACCATTAACTCAAAGGATGTATCACAGACACTAAATACACATATGTGATAGAAAATAACCCATTTTATTGATTTTAGTCAAAATTATAATTTTGCCCCTAGAAGTGTATTACAAGTGTCAGCCAATTCTGGCTTCTAGGGCACATATATCTAACAATCTCCCACTTGTCCTAAAGCCAATTGGCTACAAGTCTAAGTCCCATCTTCTCAAGGTGGGCTTCGATCTTCTGCTGGCCCAACGGCTTTGTAAGTGGGTCTGCCACATTATCTGCGGAGTTGACTCTCTTGACCTCGACGTAACCCTTTTCGAGGTAATCGCGGATGAGGTGGTATCGCCGCTCAATATGCTTGGATTTCTGGTGAGACCTCGGCTC
Organism: Cocos nucifera; assembly: GCA_006176705.1. Taxonomy (NCBI): domain Eukaryota; kingdom Viridiplantae; phylum Streptophyta; class Magnoliopsida; order Arecales; family Arecaceae; genus Cocos; species Cocos nucifera. The sequence continues at coordinate 26,770 of QRFJ01000544.1, forward strand.
CTTAGCAAGGGCTATGGCGCCATTGTTGTCGCAGTATAGAGGAATGGCATCTGATGGCATTACTCCAATTTCTGCAGCAAACTTCTTGTACCAGAATGCTTCCTTCGCAGCCTCTGATGCAGCGATATATTCTGCTTCCATGGTGGAATCTGCTATCACCATTTTGCTTGGAACTCTTCCAGCTGACAGCACCACCATTGCACACAAACAGACTTCCAGATGTCGACTTTCGATCATCTATATCAGGACATGAAATCCGAGTCTGTGTATCCCTGGACTTGGAGTTCTCCATTACCAAAGACCAACATCATATCCTTAGTTCTTCTCAAGTACTTAAGGATACATTTCACAGAAGTCCAGTGTTCTTCACCTGGATTTGACTGATATCTGCTTGTGACACTCACAGCATGGGCTATATCAGGTCGTGTACATAGCATGGCATACATGAGGCTCCCTATTGCAGAAGCATAAGGGATCTTGCTCATGCGTTCTATTTCCTCAGGTGTGCTAGGGCACATCTTCTTGGAAAGATGAATACCATGTCTGAAGGGTATTAATCCCCTCTTAGAGTTTTCCATACTAAACCTCTTTAGTACTTCCTCTATGTACATCTTCTGTGAAAGTCCTAGCATCCTATTCGGTCTATCCCTATAGACCTTAATTCCTAGAATAAAGGATGCTTCACCTAGGTCTTTCATGGAGAATTCCTTGGACAACCACATCTTGACTGATGTCAACATGGGAATATCATTCCCAATAAGGAGGATGTCATCCACGTACAATACGAGGAAGACAACAGCGCTCCCACTGACCCTTTTTGAAAACACATGGTTCCTCTTCATTTTTGATGAAACCAAACATTTTTGATCACATCATTGAAACGAGTGTTCCAGCTCCGAGATGCTTGCTTAAGTCCATATATGGACCTTTGCAGCTTGCAAACCTTGTGATCAGTATCACTGGATGTGAAACCTAGCGGCTGTTCCATATAGATATCTTCCTCAAGATATCCATTTAAGAATGCCGTTTTCACGTCCATTTGCCATATTTCATAATCGAAATAGGCTGCAACAGGCAAGCAATGTGCGGATGGATTTTAGCATAGCTACTGGGGAAAAGGTATCCTGATAGTCAATGCCTTCGCATTGACTATAACCTTTTGCCACTAGTCTAGCCTTGAATGTCTCCACATTCCCATCTGCACCAATCTTTCTCTTGAAGATCCATTTACACCCAATAGGTACTATACCTTCTGGTGGATCTACCAAGGTCCAGACTTGGTTTGAGTGCATCGAGTCAATTTCTGACTGCATTGCCTCTAGCCATTTCTCGGAGTCGATATCTGATATCGCCTCGTTGTAGGTTTTGGGATCATCACCATGAGCACCATTACCTACGAGGAACATTTCCTCTACATCCTCTGAAATAATACCTAAGTATCTTTCAGGGGGATGGGAAAACTCTTTCCGATCTACGAGGTGGAGGAGGTAGTGTTCTTATTGGCTCAACCTGATTTGGTTCCAATTGGTCCTTAGCTCGTTCTGCTTGTGAGACTTTCTCATCAAGCTTGAATCTGCTTTCCAATGCCGCTATCTTGAATAAACTATTTTTCAAGAAAGATGGCATGTCGACTCACAATCACATTGTGGTCTTCTGGAATGTAGAAATAGTATCCTAATGACTCTTTAGGATATCCTATGAATCGAGCTCTGAAAGGACCTAAACTCTAACTTGTCCGCTTGTTGTCTTTTGACATGAGCCGGACAACCCCAAATTCTGAGATGACTCAGACTTGGTTTCTTACCGTGCCATATCTCATACGGTGTGGTAGGAACGGTTTTAGAGGGAACCCTATTCAGTAGATAAATTGAAGTTAACAATGAGTGTCCCCAAAGAAAATCAGGGAGGTCTGTGAAGCTCATCATGGATCGAACCATATCCAATAGAGTCCGATTTCTCCATTTCTGAAACTCCATTGAGTTGAGGTGTTCCTGGTGGAGTCCATTGAGAGACTATGCCATTTTTCCTTGAGATAGTCTAGGAATTTCTGGCTAAGGTATTCACCTCCTCGATCTGATCGAAGAACCTTAATGGGTTTTCCAGTTTGTTTTTCTACTTCATGTCTGAATTCTTTGAACTTTTCAAAAGCTTCAGACTTGTGTCTCATAAGATACACATACCCATACCTAGACAGATCATCGGTAAAGGTAATGAAGTAGACAAAATTGCCTCTAGCCGGCACATCAAATGGGCCGCACACATCAGTATGTACTAGGGCAAGGAGATCTGTGGCCCTCTCCCCATGTCCAACAAAAGGGAGTTTAGTCATTTTGCCTTGAAGACAGGATTCACAAGTTGGATATGACTCAGAAAGTCAATGGACTCAATAGCCCATTTTTCTCCAATTTGTTGATCCTATCTTCTGCTATATGACCTAATCTCAGGTGCCATAGATATCTATCATTTGGACTATCCCTAGGTCGTTTGGCATTCACGTTTTGCTCGAATAACGAGCATACCTCCAGAAGGACCTTCCTTCTTGTTCTTCAGGATGACCAGGTAAGTAGGGCAGTTCTCTTCCAATGGCCATCGCTGTTGTAATGGAAACACTTTCCTTTGCCATCGGCCTTTTTCTTCGGCTCTGCCTTCTTCTTCTTTGATCCTTCCACCTTTTGCTTTTTCACAGACTTCTTTTTCTTTCCAGAAGACTTTCTTTTGGAAGAAGTCCATTTCATAGCAAGAATCGAGCCTTTAGAACCTTTCATAGAAAGCTCAGTGGTAACCAGCATATTCATTAACTCGGCCAAGGAATTCTGAAGTTTATGCATGTGGTAATTCATGATGAATTGCCCATATGCATCAGTCAAGGATCGCAGAATAATATCATTATGGCAGGGGACAGGCCCCCACCAGCTCTCCAATAGGTGCATGACATGTGGTCAAAAGTCAAAGTGTCAATGGTCAACGTTTGACCAGTCAAAGGTAGACTTTTGCCCAAAGTCAAAGAACAAAAAATGATAGGTGACCAAAAATGGCAGGTAGTGTCTTACAAATAAGACAACCTTTTCTGACTTGGACAACCTCTAGTCAAACCATATGAAGGCCTCTGTTTGAGCACAAACTCCTTTGGCTCAGACAGGACAACTTATTTATGATAGCAAAAGAAGAACGTTAGGTTCAATCGAGTGCTAGCACGATTTCCTTGAACCTAATTGAATCTCATTCAGATCAATTGAACTAGATCAGTTCAATTGATGATCACCAGATTCAAACCCTTGTTTGTGTGACCCAGTTAGCTTCAGTTCTGTATGGTAATGGGATATGTCATGATCTCTATCATCGACATCATCGAAAACTCCTTTCGATGGATCAGAACTCTTCTGATTCGAACAGCTAGAATGATCGATCATCTAAATCATTCTAATTGCTCCCAAAATCCACCAGTGACACCTAGCAGTATATGGTGGCAACCCATCAGAGCTGAATGTGAACCTCTTGGTGCAGCTATCTATGTGATTAAGTTCTTCTATCTTGAGCCCCGATCAGATTAGGGTTAAGGTAAACTCGTCAAACCCTAGTCTCTGTCATATGATGTAATCATTCGATTCAAGTCCAATGTGAAAATCTAAATAGAAACTCTTTCTATTATTTCACTCTACCATGGCCATGGATTTCTGGACTTGACTCTCATGATCATCATAGGGCTGCTCCTCTACCACCGAGGTAGATAGATTCCATCTTGATGCCATCCAGTTCCTACAATGAACATGTCATAGCCAACATACACCTCAGGGTTCCATATGGCTAGGAGATCGAGTAATGGTGTAGTCAAACTATAACACCCTCAAGGTGAACTACCGATGCACCTCAGGTCAAAGAACCAGACACACTACTGCAGCATCGAGTCAGTCATTGACGAGAAGGTAGACTCCCTAATGACTACTCGAGGTGGTCACGCTCAGTGCCCTTGTTCTCTAACGAGTACCTATACTCTTGCTCCGGTGTCTCCACACCGTAGACTCAAGACTCATCTACTAAACAGAAGCAATTGTACACCAACCTTTCGGATCAATCACCATCCTCGCAATGATCCTATGGTCGGGAGCAATTTATGAGTTAATAATGATTATTCATGTCTTAAATTTTCAACTCTTGAAAATATGAATTATCATTGCCATTAACTCAAAGGATGTATCACAGACACTAAATACACATATGTGATAGAAAATAACCTATTTATTGATTTTAGTCAAAATTATAATTTTGCCTCTAGAAGTGTATTACAAGTGTCAGCCAATTCTGGCTTCTAGGGCACATATATCTAATAGGACTCAATGTCTGATGAGCTCTAGCGCCAACATGAAGATATTAAGACTAGCCACCAAATATTGGCTCACCTACAAATATTGTTTAGTGAATAGAGTCGTGCAGCCAAATATCAAGTCACTAAAAGACTATTTAAGACTCAAATGCATGATGGACAGTTGGTCCAAAATCATTGTCTGATGATGATCAAGAACTTAGAAGACCTTGAGAAGCTCGGTGTCAAGTTAGATTAGGATCTACAAATCGACATAATTCTGCAGTCCTTGACTGATGCGGATGGGCAGTTCATTATGGACTACCATATTCATAAACTTTAGAATACCTTAGCTGAGCTCATGAATATGCTGGTTACTGCTAAGCTTTCTATGAAAGGTTCTGAAGGCTCAATACTTGCTATGGAGCAGACTTCTTCCAAGAGAAAGCCTTTTAGAAAGAAGAAGTCCATGAAGAAATAGAAGATGGATGGTGGGAAGAAGAAGATAGAGCCGAAGAAGAAGGCCATTGATAAAGAAAAATGGTTTCATTGCAATACTGATGGCCATTGGAAGCTAAACTATCCTCTTTACCTGGCTAGCCTGAAGAACAAGAAGAAGGTAGGTCCTTTTGGAGGTATGCTCGTTATAGAATCTAATCTTACCATTTCTTCTGCATCCAGTTGGATGCTTGACTCTAGTTCTAGTGCTCACTTATGCACTTCTATGGAGGGTCTTAAGAATAGCAAGAGGCTAAGGGATGGTGAGATGATCCTATGCATCGAGAATGGTGCAAGAGTTGCTGCTGTGGTCGTGGCAACCTATCCTCTGTGATTACCATCAGGATTAGACTTAGTACTTATGGACTATTTTTATGTGCCTGTAGTAAGCAGAAATTTGATTTCTATTTCATGTTTAACATAGGAAGGCTATGTAATTAGTTTTCTTAAGGACCATTATAATATTCTTTATGAAAGAAATAAAATTGTAAGTGATTTTCTTATAAATGATCTCTATCAGTTACATATTGATGTTTCTATTTTTAATATCAAGCAAAACGAGAATGCCATAGGATCAAAGCGATCTAGGGATAGTTTAAATGATAGGTATCTTTGTCACCTTAGGCTAGGTCATATAGTTGAAGACAGGGTTAACAAATTGGAGAAATTCGAACTGTTGAGTCCATTGACTTTGGAGTCATATCCGATTTGTGAATTATGCTTTCATGGTAAAATGACCAAACTTTCTTTTGTGGGACATGAGGAAAGAGCCACAAACCAGCTTGCCCTAGTACATACTGATGTATGCAGCCCATTTGATGCGCCAGCTAGGGATAATTACATCTACTTCATCATCTTTACTGATGATTTATCTTGGTATAGGTATGTATATTTGATGCGACACAAGTCTGATGCTTTTGAAAAGTTTAAGGAATTCAGACTCGAAGTAAAAAAATAAATAGGAAAACCTATTAAGGTTTTTCGATCAGATCAAGGAGGTGAATACCTTAGTTAGAAATTCTTAAACTATCTTAAGGATAATGGAATAGTATCTCTATGGACTCTACTTGGAATGCCTCAACTCAACAGAATTTTAGAATAGACAAATTAGATCCTATTGGTTATGGTTCGATCCATGATGAGTTTCATAGACCTTCCTAAGTTTCTTTAGGGACATAGTCTGTTGTCCGCTATATATCAACTGAATAGGGTTCCATCTAAAATCATTCCTACCGCACCATATGAGATTATGACATGAAAAGAAACCAAGTCTAAGTCATCTCAGAATTTGGGATTGTCCTACCTATGTCAAGAGATAATAGGTGGATAAATAAGAATCTAGGTCCTTTAGAGTTCGATTTATTGGATATCCTAAAGAGTCATTAGGATATTTTTTCTATTACCATCCATAAGGTCCCAAGCATCACCTAGCTCTAATACCATATTGTAGACCCATGATATCACTCGAACGCCAATCATCCTTGACATCACAAGCATCGATACCATGTTGTGGAAGCTCCTGATCTTTAGCATGGATCTAAAGGAACATGTAACATTCTCTATGGGCAGCAAACCAATGACTTTCCATCTGGATCTGTGATGGGGCGCCTCCATCCTTCGGCTTAAGGGAGAGGCCCCTTCTCTAGGGCTTCTTCAAGAACCTTGGGGTGGCAACTCTGGAGAGAAGAGAAGAAGAGATAATTGAGGAAGAAAAGATCTATATTCCACCGTATTCTGAAATCCTAATACAACCTATCTATTTATACATAGTCATTAGGCTCAACCAAAAAATCTCCTGATTAATCCAATACATGAAAGCACTCACCGAGCCCATGTACACCCATATCTCCCATGCTCTCATCCTTTACATCTAGACCTGACCCATACATAAATTAGCCACCTTAAGACCTCTCAAACCAGACCTTAAGACCCCTAGGATCAACTCAGACCCTAACCCAAAATAGACCCACACATAACTCTGCCCGCGCACTAGCCGGCTCAGTCTCAGCACTAAGCTGTCTATGTACCACTGGGTCGGCTCAGTCTGAAACTGAGCTAGCCTAGTTTTGTGCCATGCCTGCAGTTCTAAATGCTCAACTCTCTATTTTGCCTATGCTCTAAGACTTAGCTGACCTAGTTTTGGACTGAGCCAGCTAACCTACAGAAAATCTTCTTTCTGTAGTCTTGGTTCCCTGTCTTTGGTTTCTTGCTTCATCTTGTGTTGCAAATCTCCGAAGCACCAACCAAGCCCCTAGAATTTCTAAAGCCAACACCCTAGCTCCTCCCATGGCCTCCCAAGGCTTGGGAGCACCATCAATCATCACAATCTCCACCTTGGTGCCCCAAGCCTTGGCAAATCCTTTCGTAATGCCCTCTGCACAATTCCATTATCCCTGCACACTCGACAGCACCTATGCAAACATCGTCTCCACCAATTCTCTTCATCTATTATGCACCTTTGAGGCCTTTAGGATGACCGCCTCCACTGCTGAAGACCTATGCTTGCTTCTTGGTACCATCCTAGAATTATAGAATCCCTTCTACTTAGCAGCTGCATCACTTTCTCTAGACTTTTTTGGAGAACCTACAGCATTTCTGCACCAGCACAAGCTGTACCACCTGACATGATCTTCTCAGAGGTACGTGTGTCCACCTGCACATGCCGCTCTATCTAGAACTATGCATCATCGGTGCTGATCCTCAGCTCTAAACTCATGCCAAATTTTCTCTTCACTTATGAAGCCACCACTGCGGAGCTCCACCTATATCCAAAATCCACCTGATGCCATAGAAGTCGACTCTATCATCAAGTCTCTCGAGGCTAACTACTCAAAGCTGCACTGCTGAGCCTGCCACTGTACCTCAAACACCGTCGTTGCCCCTTTGAACCCTCCGCACTCTACGGCCCTCTTTGAAGCCATCTCGGATACCTCCATAACCCATGGGCACCTTCGAAACCCAAGAGCTCATCCAACTATTCTGAATCTAGCGACTGAACCTTAGGGAATTCCATCCTAGTCCTTCTCTTCTGCCCCTACACCAACCATCGCTTTAGTTGCACCTGGAGAACTATCCTCCATCTGAACCACGACTCTCCCTGGTGCCCTATAGAAGAAACTTGATACATGATACTCTCGGCTACTAGAGACCTCCTGGTGCTCCCTGAGACCCCCTGGATCTTCCTAAGATCTGCTCCCAATCTTTCTAAGAAGCCCCTGACATACTCTATTGAGATACACTCCTCGGCTGCTGCACCGCTGAGCCTGCCTCAACCCCTGTGCCTCCAAGATAGTGCTCCTGGAGTACTCCAACACTCCCTAGCCTTATCTCTGTGCTGCACTACAGCCATCCAGCTTTGACCAGCTAGACCTTCATGGATCATTAATCTCCATCACTCTCAAGGCTTCATAAATCCATGCTCTGGTCAAACCACTGAATACATTTTCAACTACTTCTCTACCTTTCTGACACTGAAGGATGTATAGTCGCTTCTTCAACCTTCCTTCAACCATTAGCCCTTAGAAAATCTCTCTTCAACAACCCCACACTGCCCATCTTCTTAGAGAACCCTGATGCTCTCTACTGAGATATCTTCCTCGGCTGTTGCATCGTCGAGCCTCTCTTAGCCCTGCATCTTCAGAAAAATACTACTGCAGCACTCCATACCTATCACATAATCGTCATACACCTCGATCTTTCCACCAAGATCGATCAGCAAATCATGCACCCAATCCTTCCACCCTAGAAAAATTTCTTCCTATTAATCCTCTCAACCACCACCTTCAACTCGCTTCTCGTGGTTGGCCAAACTATAGCAACAACAAGGTAGATTTGAGACATACCACGGAATCCTCGTGCAGATTTCTGATTTCATCTTGTATGACTTCTCCTTTGCTTCCATGCACCATCAGACTCTGAAACTTGGCTCCTTCCATGCACCATCAGGCTCTGAAACTTGGCTCCTTTCATACACCATCAGGTTCTGAAACCTAGCTCTGATACCATATTGCCGTCCACAACATCATAAGCATCATCTAGCTCTGATACCATATTGTAGACCCATGATATCACTTGAACGCCAATCATTCATGACATCATAAGCACCAATACCTTATTACGAAAGCTTCTGATCTTTAGCATGGACCTAAAGGAACTTATGATGTTCTCTATGGGCAGCAAACCACCAACCCTCCACCTGGATCTATGATGGGGCACCTCCCTCCATGGGCTTGAGGCAGACGCCCCCTTCTTTACAGCTTCTTCAAGAATTCTAGGGCGGCAACTCTAGAGAGAAGAGAATAAGAGAGAATTGAGGGAGAAAAGATCTATATTCCACTACATTCTAAAATCCTAATACAACCTATGTATTTATATATAGTCATTAGGCCTAAACAAAAATTCTCCTGGCTAACCAATACATGAAAGCACTCACCGAGCCCATGTACACCCATGTCTCCCATGCTCTCATCCTCTTGATCTAGACCCAACCCATACATGAATTAGCCATCTTAAGATCTCTCGAACTAGGCCTTAAGACCCTTAGGATCAACCCAGACCCTAGCCTAAAATAGACCCTCACGTAACTCTGTCCGCGCACTGAGCTGGCCCAGTCTCAGCACTAAGCTGACTAATTTTCACTGGGTCGGCTCAGTCTGAAATTGAGATAATCTAGTTCTATGTCGTGCCTGTAGTTTTGAATGCTCAGCTCTCTATTTTGCCTATGCTCTGAGACTTAGCTGACCCAATTTTATACTGAGCCAACTAACCTGTAGAAAATCTTTTTTCTACAGTCTTGATTCTCCAACTTTAATTTCTTGCTTCATCTTATGTCTTAGATCTTCGAAGCACCAACCAAGTCTCTAGAATCCTTGGAGCCAACACCCTGGCTCCTCCCATGGCCTCCTAAGGCTTGGGAGCACCATCAATCCTCACATTTTCTATCTTTTGGAAGATCACAATGTGATTATAAGTCGACATACCATCTTTCTTGAAAAATAGTTTATTCAAGATGGTGGCATTGAAAAATAGATTAGGCTTAAGGAGAAAGTCTCCTAAGAGCCACGAGCCAAGGAACCTATGGAACCCAATCAGATTAAGCCAGCCTAATCACTACCTCGTCCACCTCATAGATCAAAAAGGATTTTCCATCTCCCTGAAAGGTACTTAGATACTATTTTAGAGGATGTAGAAAAAATATTCCTCAAAAAAAAAGAGGTTCATGGTGATGATTCCAAAATCTATGATGAGGCGATATCAGATATCGACTCCAAAAAATGGTTAAAGGTAGTGAAGTCAGAGATTGATTCAATGTGCTCGAACTAAGTCTTTATCTTGGTAGATCCACTTGAAGGTATAGTACCTATTAGATATAAATGGATCTTCAAAAGAAAGATATGTATTGATGGAAATGTAGAGACATTCAAAAAAAGGCTCATAGCAAAAGGGTATACTCAGCGTGAAGGCATAGACTATCAGGATACTTTTTTGCCAGTAGCTATGCTCAAATCCATCCGCACATTGCTTGCTGTTGCAGCCTATTTCGATTATGAAATATGATAGATTGATGTGTAAATAACATTCTTAAATGGATATCATGAGGAAGATATCTATATGGAATAGCCGCTAGATTTCACATCCAGTGATGCTGATCACAAGATCTGCAAGCTGCAAAGGTCCATATATGGACATAAGCAAGCATCTTAGAGCTAGAATGCTTGTTTCAATGATGTGATCAAATTATTTAAACTCATCAAGGATGAGGAGAAGCCTTGTATTTTCAAAAAAGTCAGTGGGAGCACTGTCGTCTCTCTGATACTATATATAGACGACATCCTCCTTATTGGAAATGATATTCCCATATTGTCTACGGTCAAAATATGGTTGTCTAAAAAATTCTCCATGAAAGACCTAGGAGAGGCATCCTTTATTCTAGAAATTAAGGTCTATAGAGATAGGCCAAATAAGATGCTGGGTCTCTCACAGAAGATGTACATAGTGTTAGATATATGTGCCCTAGAAGCTAGAATTGGCTGACAGTTGTAATACATTTCTAGGGGCAAAATTATAATTTTGAGTAAAATCAATAAAATGGGTTATTTTGTATCACATATGTATATTTAGTGTCTGTGATACATCCTTTGAGTTAATGGTAATGATAATTCATATTTTCAAGAGTTGAAAAATTAAGACATAAATAATCATTATTAACTCATAAAATGCTCCCGACCATAGGATCATCACGAGGATGGTGATTGATCCAGAAGGTTGGTGTACAATCGCTTCTCTTTAGTAGATGAGTCTTGAGTCTACGGTGTGGAGACACCGGAGCGAGAGTACAGGTACTCGTTAGAGAATGAGGGCACTGAGCGTGACCACCTCGAGTAGTCATTAGGAAGTCTACCTTCTCGTCAATGACTGACTCGATGCTGCAGTAGTGTGTCTGGTTCTTTGACCTGAGGTGCATCGGCAGTTCACCTTGAGGGTGTTATAGTTTGACTACACCATTACTCGATCTCCTAGCCATATGGAACCCTGAGGTGTATGTTGGCTATAGCATGTTCATTGTAGGAACTGGATTGGCATCAAGATGGAATCTATCTACCTCGGTGGTAGAGGAGCAGCCCTATGATGAATCATGAGAATCAAGTCCAGAAGTCCATGGCCATGGTAGAGTGAAATAATAGAAAGAGTTTCTATTTAGATTTTCACATCGGACTCGAATCGAATGATTACATCATATGACAGAGACTAGGGTTTGACGAGTTTTACCTTAACCCTAATCTGATCGGGGCTCAAGATAGAAGAACTTAATCACACAGGTAGCTGCACCAAGAGGTTCGCATTCAGCTCTGATGGGTTGCCACCATATACTGCTAGGTGTCACTGGTGGATTTTGGGAGCAATTAGAATGATTTAGATGATCGATCATTCTAGCTGTTCGAATCAGAAGAGTTCTGATCCATCGAAAGGAGTTTCGATGATGTCGATGATAGAGATCATGACATATCCCATTACCATACAGAACTGAACCTAACTGGGTCACACAAACAAGGGTTTGAATCTGGTGATCATCAATTGAACTGATCTAGTTCAATTGATCTGAATGAGATTCAATTAGGTTCAAGGAAATCGTGCTAGCACTCGATTGAACCTAACGTTCTTCTTTTACTATCATAAATAAGTTGTCCTGACTGAGCCAAAGGAGTTTGTGCTCAATCAGAGGCCTTCATATGGTCTGACTGGAGGTTGTCCAAGTCAGAAAAGGTTGTCTTATTTTGTAAGACATTACCTGCCATTTTTGGTCACCTGCCATTTCTTGTTCCTTTGACTTTGGTCAAAAGTCTACCTTTGACTGGTCAAATGTTGACCATTGACACTTTGACTTTTGACCACATGTCATGCACCTATTGGAGAGCTGGTGGGGGCCTGTCCCCCTGCCAGAACCTGGCAAGGAGGAGGGCGCACGCCACCCTTGGCGTGTGCCCAAGTTGGAGGCGCCTAGGAGTCCCTTGTTGGACAAGGACTCCATCTCCCTTTTTGGATTCCAATTAGAGTTCTCCTAAGAACCAACTTTGACTGGTCTTAGGCACCCTCTAAGGAGGAATCCAGGGGACTCTATTTCCCACCAATCAGATTTAGATCTGATTTCACAAAGGGTTTGTGATTGGTTGGGAAGAAGAGGAGTTGGATCACAGCTTAGTCTATAAATAAGACCCTGCGCCCAACTCAAATTGAGCAATTGAAAATTCCCACACCCCAAGGCTGCCTCTCCTCCTCCTCCTCCATGCCAAACCACCTTCTCCCTCTCCTCTCCATCCAAAAGGAGTTTTGGACTTGGTTGGTGCGAATCCAGATCAAGAAAGGCGATCAAAAGCTAAGAAGGCTGCACTGCTGCAAAGGACGACTGCTGATCTTCAAAAGGAGTTTTGAAGATCCTCCAGATCAGATCCAGATCTAATTTTTGGAGATGTGATAGAGAAGAAGAGGATCTCTAGATCCAGCCCTGAGTGGATACCGGTAGAGGCCAGGCGCTTGCGTGGCTAGATCCAGAACCTTCCGCTGCTTAATAGGATCATCAACGGGTAATAGGATTACCCAAATCAAGGTAAATTAAATTTGATTTAATTTATCTTATTTTATTTTATTTATTAAAATAATAAGAATTAGATCTAAAATATCTTAGATCTGATTAAGATCAAAGAAAAATTTTTTTTAAAATATATCTCTTGATCTGATCAGATCTGAACGAACCTGGTCCGAAAAAATCAGGATTTTCCTTCAACTGGTATCAGAGCCAAGGTTCTAAAAGTGTTTAGATCTAATTTTAAATTTATTTTAATTAAAAAATAAGTGATTTTAGATGTCACATGAGATGTGATCAGATCTAAAATCAGAAAAAATTAAAATTAAATGAATTTGGATCTAAGATTAGAAAATATGCATGACTAGTTCTAAAATAGAATAGTTCTATAGAATAGTCTTGCATGTTTTTGAATTTAATTTGATTAAATCATATTTTAGATCTATTTATTTACTATTTTTTGATATTATAATTATTATAATAACATCTAAAAAATAGTAAATAAAATTATATTTAATTTTAAATATCATATGAGATATGATTGATGCATGTCTAGACTAGTTGTAGAATAGTTCTACATAATTGTCTAGATTAGAATTTATTTTGATTAGATCAATTTAAATCTAATTTTTTAGATTATTATGAGATAATTTAGATCTGAAAAACATATGCATGATTTGATACATGAGATGTATGCAAAATATGCCATGATTAGATCTAATTTGTATATGAGATATATGATATAGATCTAAAACTATTTTGTAGTATTGACATGTTCCTGATTAAGGCGTTCCTCTTGGCCGTCCGATCATAAGAATGAAGAAGGGTTTAAAGGCCCTCTCTTCCCATTCGATGGGGTGTTCTTATGATGTGTAGGGGTGCTGCGTGTTCGTCCTTAATCAGAAACCCAAAACTTACTTTCTGCAAAACCCTAGATCCTGAAACCCTAGGATTTATTGTGCATATTTTGTTTATGAACCCTACTTAATTAAAAATTAAGATTATGGAAATATTAATTAGGTCTAAAATTGAGAATTTTAGATCTAAGACATATTCATAATACTGGGTTCGGGCTTGGGTAGCTCAATTAGGTCTAAGCGGTTGATCAAACCGAATCAAGAGTTGGTTAGATGGGATCAACAATGCTTAAATTGACCAGCCTAATAGGATTAAGTCTGGGTCAAGATCGAGTCACGATCAAGCAAGACCTAATTAGGCTCAGAGGTTAGAGTCTGGATTGTAGGCTAACCCAATTGGTTCTGGCTCAATAATTTGGTGTCTAAGGTAAGTTTGGCACATACGACCGACTGATTTTTAATTGGAAGCTACTCGACCTGAATGCATTCTTGTACGAGTTAATGGCATATTCCCTTCCACCGGTCTCACTTACCTGGCCATATCTGTTGACACAGTTCTGATCTGAGGTGGTCAATAATCCGAGCTAACCCATGCCACTAGGTTAGTCATAATTGTTATGACTATGACAAGTCTAGTTTAATGAGACCTGAATCAATTCTCCCTAAGAAAAGATTAAGTCTGAGGTCTTCCACCATTGTAGATGTGCGGGCCCTTCCCGGGGTTGATTGTTCTCGGCTGGATACAGTGGCTCAGTTGCACCGAAAAGATGCAACCATGTCTATTAGGCATTGGATGCTATGGGCTGGAGGATGAGTTGGGCTCAATATTTTGGATACGGTGAGAGACTCAATTAGGAATCCAGTCTATGCAAATGGTGGGTCTGACTTAACTAAGGAGTGGATCAATATTCGGATACGGTGAGATTCATGAATTAGAGACCAAGTTTGGGTGCACCATGATTAGAGAATCATTGAACAAGAGTTGTTCACTCATTGGCTAACCCATCACCAATAACTGTTAGGTGAGGTGATGAGTCAGTTGGTGAGACCGCACCACCCACTAGAAATCATTAATCATGGAGATTTTTGCATCTCTACAGAGGGAGTGTAGGGATCCGAGAAAATAGTGGGAGCTAATTTATTTAAAAATAAAATCTCTAAATAAATTGGTCAAGTCATAATTACAGTATCTAACTAGAATCTTTGACTCTCTACAGGAAAATGTCTGCGTCCAACCCATTAGCACGTATCCTGGACACACATAGACTGACCGGACCCAATTATAAAGATTGGCTCAAGAACAACAAAATTATTTTGGGTTTCGAGAAGTTAACCCATGTATTGGATCAGGACCCTCCCACCTTACCAGCCCGTCCATCCACTGAACAAAGAGTGTCTCTGAAAAAATGGATAGACGAAGATAATAAGGCCAGATATTACATGTTGGGCTCGATGTCTGATGAGCTCCAGTGCCAACATGAAGATATCGAGGACTGCTCGCCAAATGTTGGCTCACCTGTAGGAGATGTTTGGTGAACAGAGTCGCGCAGCCAAGTATCAAGTCACGAAATAATGACTTTTTAAGGCTAAGATGCATGATGGGCAGTCAGTCCAAGATCACTGTCTGATGATGATCAAGGACATGGAAGAGCTTGAGAAGCTCGGTGTGAAGTTAGACTTGGATCTGTAGAATGATATTATTCTGCAATCCTTGACTGATGCATATGGGCAATTCATCATGAATTACCACATGCATAAACTTCAAAATTTCCTTGGCCGAATTAATGAATATGCTGGTCACCGCTGAGCTTTCTATGAAAGGTTCTAAAGGCTCAGTTCTTGCTATGGAATGGACTTCTTCCAAAAGAAAGTCTTATGGAAAGAAAAAGAAGTCTGTGAAAAAGCAGAAGGTGGAAGGAGGAAAGAAGAAGAAGGCAGAGCCGAAGATGAAAGCCGCTCCCAAAGGAAAGTATTTTCCATTGCAACAGCGACGGCCATTGGAAGCGAAACTGCCCTACTTACCTGGCCACCCTGAAGAACAAGAAG
>QRFJ01000544.1:43550-116265 GCA_006176705.1 Cocos nucifera
TAGTCTATAAATAAGATCCTATGCCCAACTCAAAGAGCAATTGAAATTCTGATGCCCCAAGGCTGCCTCTCCTCTCCTCCTGCACACCAAGTCCACCTTCTCCCTCTCCTCTCCATGCCCAAAGGAGTTTGGGATCCATGTTGGTGCAATCCAGATGAGAGAAAGGCGACAAAAAGCTAGAAGGCTGCGCTGCTGCAAAGGATAACTACTGATCTTCAAAAGATATTTTGAAGATCCTCTAGATCAGATCTAGATCTAATTTTTGAAGATGTGATAGAGAAGAAGAGGATCTTCAAATTCAGCCTGAGTGGATACCGGTAGATGCCAGGCACTTGCGTGGCTAGATCCAGAACCTTCCACTGCTTACATGATCATCAATGGATAATAGGATTACCCTACATCAAAGTAAATTAAATTTGATTTAATTTAGATTTTATTTTTATTATTAGAATAATAAGGATCAGATCTAAAATATCTTAGATCTGATTAGGATCAAAGAGAAAAATTTTTGAAATATATCTCTTGATCTGATCAGATTTGAACGAATCTGGTCCAAAAAATCAGGATTTTTCTTCACATAGAGGAGGTCCTAAAGAGGTTTGGCATGAAAAACATTAAGAGGGGATTGGTGCTCTTCAGATATGGCATTCATCTCTCCAAGAAGATATGTCCCAACACACTTGACGAGATTGAATGCATGATCCCTTATGCTTCAGCAATAGGGAGCCTCATGTATGCCATGCTATGTACACGACTTGATATTGCCCATGTTGTGAGTGTCACGAGTAGGTATCAGTCGAATCTAATCGAAGAGCACTAGACTTCTGTGAAATATATCCTTAAGTACTTGAAAAGGACTAAGGATATGTTTCTAGTCTTTGGTAATGAAGAACTCTAGGTCCAGGGGTATATAGACTCAAATTTTATGTCCGATATAGATGATTGAATGTCGACATTTGAAAGTCTGCTTATTTGTAATGGTGGTGCTATCAACTAAAAAAGTTTCAAGCAGATGGTGATACCAGATTTCACTATAAAAGTAGAGTACATCACTGCATCGGAAGCAGCAAAGGAGGCATTCTAGTATAAGAAGTTTGCCACAAAGCTCAGAGTGATGCCATCAGATGCCGTTCCTTTATACTGTGACAACAATAGTGCCATAGCCCTAGCTAAGGAGCCAAGGTCTCATCAGAAATTCAAGTACATCGAGCAGCGATACTACCTCATTCGTGATTACCTCGAGAAGGGATACGTCAAGGTTAAGAGAGTCGATACAATAGATAATGCGGCTGATCTGCTGATAAAGCCATTGAGCCAGTAGAAGATCGAAGCCCATCTTGAGAAGATGGGACTTAGATTTGTAGCAAATTAGCTTTAGGTCAAGTTGGAGTTTGTTAGATGTATACCCTAGAAGCCAGATTGGCTATCACTTGTAATATACTTCTAAGGATAATTTTATAATTTTGACTATAAATTAATAAATGAGTTATTTTTCTATTATAATTTATATTTAAAAGTATCTATGATACATCTTTTGAGTTAATGGTAATGATAATTCATATTTTTAAGAGTTAAAAATTTAAGATATGATTTTTCATAATTAACTCATAAACTGCTCCCAATCGTAGGATCATCATGAGGATGGTGATCGATCTAGAAGGTTGGTGTATGATCGCTTTCTTAGGATAGACGTGTCTTGAGTCTACGGTCTGAAGATACTAAAGTGAGAGTACAGATACTTATTAGAGATCGAGGGCACTGAGCGTGACCACCTTGAGTAGTCATAAGAAAGTTTACCTTCTCATCGATGACTGACTCGATGCTACAGTGGTGTGTATGATTCTTTGATCTAAGGTGCATCGACAGTTCATCTTGAGGGTGTTATAGATTGACTACACCATAACTCGGTCTCCTAGTCATTCAGAATTCTAAGGTGTATGTTGGCTATAGCATGTTCATTGTAGGAATTTGATTGCACCACTAAGGAGATCTATCCACCTCGGTAGATGAGGAGTAGCCCTATGATAATCATGAGATTGAGTCCTTAAGCCCATGGTCATGGTAGAGTGAAGATGATAGAAAAAGTTTCTATTAGGGTTTTATATTGGACTTGAATCAAATGATTAATTTATATGATGGATATTGGGTTTGACGAGTTCACCTTAACCCTAATCCTATCGAGGCTTAAGATAGAAGAACCTAATCACATAGGTAACTACACTGAGAGGTTCATTTTCAGCTCTGATAGATTACCACCATATACTGCTAGGTGTCATTGGTAGATTTTGAGAGCAATTAGAATGATTTTGATGATCAATTATTCTAATTGTATGAATCAGAAAAATTCTAGTCCATCGAAAAGTATTTCGATAATATCGATGATGGAGATCATGACATATCTCATTATCATACAAAATTAAACCTAACTAGATCATACAAATAAGAATTTGGATCTGCATGTCATCAATTGAGCTAACCCAGTTTGATTGATTTAGATTAGATCCAATTAGGTTCAAGGTAATCGTGCTAGCACACGATTGAGCCAGACATTCTTTTTCTGAAATCTTTCTAATTCATCGCAATCAAGTCAAATTTGATTTAACTCATTCTTATATTTTGAATGAATTTATTTTTATCTGACTGGAATAAGTCTAGGTCGGATTAATTGTAGAAATTAAATCCATTCATAGTTAAATTGGACTAGGATGAAAAGTTGACATGCTTGGGAGAATTGAGGGTCACTTGATTAGATACTTCTAAAAAATTATTTAAAAACTATTTTAATTTAATTTTTAGTTATGTGATAGATCATGAAATATATATTGGGTGTACCAAATTTCATGATTTTTGGAGGTGTCTAGACTGAGTTATGATAGAGTTTGATTCGGATGAATCTCTTAAGGGAAGAGTTCTAAGCGCAGTGGACTCTTCCTTATCTACTCATGCTGCCACCTTCCAAATTGATTTTTCATGTCAAAATTAGATGGGATCTTGGGGTTTTCATGGAGATCAAGTCTAGGAGTCTCAATGGTCAAAAAAATAAAGATTTTGGTCAAAGAGGGACTCTAACTTGGCGCTATGCTTTTGTATAAGAACCCTTACAGCAAGGCTCTTTATGTAGAAATATATTTCATACCCAGAGGCTGCCATTCCAGATATCACACACCCCTTCTATCATCTTTCTCCCTCTCTTACAAATGCCTAAAATGTTAGGTACAAATCTAAAAAGAAGATCCAATCAAATTTGTGAAGAGTTCAGCACCTACGCGATGGTGTTCGTAAGACGGACATGCTGTCTTAAGAAATTTTTTTAAGGACTTTCAGATTAGATTCAAATCTAATCTTTGGAAGAAAGATTTATGAGGAGATGATGTTCAGATCCTTCTCAAGTGGATATCAGTAGAGGTTAGGTGCATGCATGGCTCCTTTCAGAACCTCAGAAAATATATGGATCATCGTAGGGTAATAAGATTACCCAAACAAGGCATGAAATTAAATCTGATTTAATTTTTATTTTAATTTTTAATATCAGATCACCATGATTAGATCTAAGAATTTTTAGATCTGATCAGATCATTTAAAATTTTTTTGGAAAAATTCATCTCAGATCTGATCAGATCTACACGATCCTACAGCGGAAAATATGATTTTTCCTTCAATCTGATTATATCCTGATGAGAGAAGGAGAAGAGAAGAAAGGTCTTCTCATAGGATTTCTTTGAGAACCTTTTTTCTTCTTATTTTTATAAAAATTTTTAAGAATAAAAGTTAGTGATGTTAAATCTAAAAACATAAAATAAATCTAGGAGAGAAGGTCTCCTCTTGTCCTAGCATAGAGATATTTTTAGAACATCAATCATTGATGTCCTGAAGAAAAAGATTTGTCTTCTCTCAGAATTTATTTTTTTTTTATTTTTTTTTAATTTATGGAAGATTCAAGATTTGGATTTCACCCTTATTCCTCCTCATGTTCTTCATCTCTTGGAGTATCCAAGAGATCCGAAGAACATATATTTGATTAACCATCAGGAGGGATCATGAGAAGCTAGCACTTCGAGCGGATCTTCATTCGACAAACCTCCAATCTATGTTGCAGGTTCGTGTGGATCACTTATAGAGATCGAACATGTGTGCGGCTCTAAAACCAACAACAAAAATCAACTACAAAGTTTTCAACCCATGCAAAGGTAAGAGATATGATCTTTTCGTAACTTAGATATGATCTAGGATTAGATCTAAAATTATTCTAGATCTAGGTATTGATATGATCAATACCACTTATGATTAATTTAATTTCAGATTTATATTTGCATCATGACATGTTATAGATCCTTGATGTAGGGTTTTGTAATCTGATTATATGCATATTGTAGATTAAACTGTTTAATCTATGTCTTTCGTTGCTTTAATTTCGAAAAAAATTTGAAATCTATGTATGAAATCCTACATATTTCCCTTCATCCGTATGGTCTTTCGAAGATTATCTTGGCCATTTGATCAACTTGCATCTCTAGATTTTGAATTATTGTTGCTTGGTCCTACCTAAGCTTGGTTTCCAGGTTTTGAATGGCTGCTTCTTGATTCTGCATGAATTTGGCCATCAGCTTCTCCATATCAGGCTTCTTTTCATGTGCTTGGTATCCCAGGGGTGGTTGTTGTGCTGCATTTTTATTACTCCACGAAAAGTTTGAATACTACCTCCATCCTTGGTTGTATGTTTTGGAGTAAGGATTATTTTACTATGACCTAAAAAGATTACCAAGATAGCTGTATCAGAGGCTTTGGCAAAGGGATTACCTATTTGGCAGTCACTTGTATCATGTCCTCCTCCACACGTCTCACACGTGATGCTTTGTATCTGCATAGCTGATCCCTTCATATTGTTAACTTCAACTCTAAGGGCTGCAATCTCAAGTAATAAGGCTAGAATGCAATCTACTTCTTACACAACTGCTGGTCTTCTCGACATCATGTGATCTATTTGCCACTGATAGCTATTTGATACCATCTCATCAATCAGATCAAAAGACTTCGTCTTTGATTTTTTGATCAATGGTACTTTTTGTTACTGCATCAATCATAGAATAATTAGTAGAAGATAAACCATTATAAAATGTTTATACCTAAAGCCATACGGATAATTGATGGTGTGGACATCTCCGTAGTAGTTTCTTAAAATGCTTCCAAGCCTTATACAGTGTCTCCATCTCCATCTGCACAAAAGAAGTAATATCATTATGCATGTTTGTAGTCTTGAAAGATGAAAAATATTTGGCCAAGAATTTTTAGACTAGAAAATTTCAAGTAGTGATAGAACCTGTAGGAAAAGAATGAAGCCAACTTTTAGCTTTATCCTATAAAAAAAAATAGCCTTAATCTAATGGCATCATCCGACACCCCATTAATTTTGAAAGTATCATAGAGTTTAATAAAATTAAAAATATGGGCATTCAAATCATCCTAGAGTTTAATAAAATTAAAAATATGGGCATTCAAATCATCCTGCACGTGTCCACTAAATTGGATAGTTGATTGAATCATCTGGATTATTGCTGATTTTATTTCAAAATTATTTGCTTGCATAGGCAATCTCCTGATACTCGAAGCTGCATCACCTACTGATGGTGTGATGTAATCATTTAATGGATGATAAGCCATTTGAATAGCTTTTTATCATCCCTCTACTACCATATCTAATCCTAGATTAATGTCGTTAGGATCTTCGACTGTCATGTTTCTTTCTTGATTTAATATTTTGATTGTCCTCTCTATTTTTAGATCAAAAGATAGTAGGTTACTATGTGTAGTGCATGTCATGCACCAAACATGCACTTAAAAATAAAATAAGAATAAAAATTAAAAATAAAATTCTAAAATTAAGCAAGGATCAAAATTTTAATATTATTGTAGACACAATCCCTGACAACGGCACTAAAAACTTGATGCATGTAAATTTATCACTATGGCAAGTACACTAGTCAATCAAGTAATGAAGCATGTGAGTAGAGTATTTGTGAGCTCAAAAGTGGCACTTTCAAGTCTTGAGAATATAAGAAGATAGGTCATGAAAAGATGGGAGCAAGATAGAAGAAAAATCAGCTTGGATAGCAAAGTTCAAAGGTGAATGATAGTGCAGAGGTGCTAGCGGCGGCACAAGAGGAGCAAATTTTATATCGGCTATGGCACTATCAGATGGGTCATATAAGTGATCGTGGGCTCACTGAACTTAGCATAAGAGGTATGACCCTAGCCCTGAAGAAGGAGGGCACATATTTATGTGAGCCATGTATCTTTGGCAAACAACATAAGATAAAGTTTCCTACATTTAGGATCTGTTGCACCAGGTTTTACACAAAATCTTCTTGTTTCTTCATTGTTTGTCTCTAGATTAAGATGGAGATTGGTTACATGAAGGAACGTTGATATAGATGGTTGAAAAGAGGATCTAGCGCATTTAGATCTTCTATGAAGGATAGTGTTATTGGTGTGTGGTCGAACAAGGGTGTTAGGGATCTATTCTTGACTTGTTTGAAGTCATGGGATTGAGTGGATTCAAGGAAGATTTCGAAAAGTTTGATGGCAGGGAGAACTTTACCCTATGGCAGCAAAGGATAAAGGACTTGTTGGATCATCAAAGGATCTACAAGGTCTTGACAAGAGAAACATCAAAAAAGATAAGTATTGAGGATTGGGAAGAGTTGGAGAAAATTGGTTTCAGCACAGTCTGGATGTGCTTAGCCGATTAGGTTTTACCCAAGGTTTGCATAGAGACTACGGTAAAGAAACTCTGGATGAAACTAGAGAACACATACATGGGGAAGAAAATGACGAACAAGCTATGATTGAAGATATAGCTGTATAGTCTGAGGATGTCCGAAGGTGGAGATCTTATTGCACATATCCAAAGGTTCAATCAGGTGTGTTCTGAGGTGATGAGTTTGGATGTGAAGATCGATGAGGAGGATCGGGCATTGCTACTATTATGTTCTCTCCTAGATTCATATGATGGTCTCATAACAACTTTAGTTTATGGGAAAGAGATCCTAAACTCTGAAGAGATTATTGGTATGCTCAAATCAAATGAGCAAAGAGAGAAGATCTATAAGGGAGACCCTAAGTCTGAGATCTTGGCTATGAATAAAAGATAGAAAAGATCAAAGAAGAAGGCAAGAGGAAAATCTAGGGGTAGGTCGAAGTCTCGGGATCAGAGGAAGATATTGAAATGTTATAAATGTCATCAATCTGGACACCTGAGGAGAGATTGTCTCCTTTTAAGATCAAAAAAAGGGAAGACTAGTAAGAAAGATGATACAGCTTCTATGAGAAGTGGAGAAGATCTATTAGTTATATCAGATGGATCCATAGAGTGCGATACTATGTGGATATTAGATTCAGCATGCGTGCATCACTATACTTCTCATCGGGAGTAGTTTGCTACCTACCAGAAGGCCGATGGTGGAAGTGTCAGTCTTGGAGATGATCACCCATACAAAGTAGCTAGAGTTGGCTCTATCAGGATGAGGATGTATGATAGGATTATTCATACATTATTAAATGACAGGCATGTATCAGAGTTGAAAAAGAATTTGATTTCCTTAGGCTACTTGAAGGAGCAGGATTATGCTTTTATTAGCCAAGATGGGAGTGGATGTCTAAAAATTTTCAAGGAAGCTTTGGTGGTGACGAGAGATAGAAGACTGAGCAACAATCTTTATAAAATGGAAGGCTCAGTGGTGAATGATAGTGCAGAGGTGCTAGCAGCAGCACAGGAGGAGCAAATTTTATATCGACTTTGGCACTATCAGATGGGTCATATAAGTGATCGTGGGCTCACTGAACTTAGCATAAGAGGTATGACCCTAGCCCTGAAGAAGGAGGGCACATATTTATGTGAGCCATGTATCTTTGGCAAACAACATAAGATAAAGTTTCCTAGAAGTACCAAATGCAGAGGAGTGCTGGATTTAGTGCACTCGATTGTGTGGGGACCAGCTCCTGTATTAGCTAGACATGGGGCAAGGTATTTTGTCACTTTCATTGATGATTTCTTAAGGAAGGTGTGGGTTTATCTGATTAGAGAAAAATTAGAGGTGTTTGCCTAGTTTAGAGCCTAGAGAGTTGATGTAGAGAAGGTGTCTAGGAGACAGATGAAGTGTCTGAGGTTGGACAATGGAGGTGAGTATACTAGCCTAGAGTTCAGGAGGTATTATGAGGAAAATGGCATCAAACACCATTAATTACATGATGAAGATGACTCCCCAGCAAAATGGTGTTGTGAAGAGAATAAATCGAACATTGACTAAGAAGGCATAGAGTTTGAGGCTGCAGACATCACTTCCAAAATCTTTTTGGGGTGATGTCTTAAGTTTTTCTTGTTTTCTTGTGAATAGGTTCCCACATTGTAAGCTGAACGGATGCATTTTAGAGGAGATTTGGAGTAGGAAGAAGGTGGAGCTTGGCTACCTAAAGGTCTTTGATTGCCCGGCCTATGCACATGTGGAGGCAATTAGGAGGAGAAAATTAGATCCGAAATCTCAAAAGATGACAATCATAGGATATCTATAAGAAGTCAAGGGGTACCTGCTATGGAACTCTTAAGCACAGAAGTCAGTGATCAACAAAGATGTTATCTTTGATGAGAAGAGCATCTTGAAGAGGTCTGAGATAGATGGAACTGGGGAGACAAAGGTGAACAGCAGTGGCCAATCTGAGATAGATGACATGCAGTCCAAATCCACGTATAGGAGTGTTCCTATTGAAGTGGAGCTAGATAGGAGAAAAGATACTCAGATGAAAGATCGGCATGAAGTGCCAGCAATTCAGATGGATGAGCAGGATCAACCATAGAAATTAGATAGAGATGTGCCAGTGGGAGTGACTTTGCACAAACCCCAGCATACTATCAGGAGAGTAGTTAGATATGTCATTGATGAGGTTATCTCCTATGCACTCATCACTACTAATGGAGATTCAGAAAATTATGCAGAGGCTATGGAAAGTGAGGATCATGATTCATGGATGCAGGCCATGATAGACGAGATGGAATCACATGAAAAGAATCAGACATAGCAGCTGGTGGATCTTCTAGAAGATGCTCGACCTATTGGCTCAAAGTGGATGTTCACAAAGAAAGAGGCACCTTTAGAATAAGGTGGAGTCAGATTCAAAGCAAGACTGGTAGCAAAGGGATACTCAGAAAGGGAAGGGATTGACTATACAAAAATTTTCTGTCTTGTGGTGCATCATACATCTATTCAAATTTTGCTATCACTGGTGGCATAGTACAACATGGAGTTGGAACAAATGGACGTGAAGACAGCCTTCCTGTTAGATATGTGTGCTCTAGAAGCCAGAATTGGCTAACACTTGTAATATACATCTAAGGGCAAAATTATAATTTTAACTATAAATAATAAAATAAATTATTTTCTATCATAGTGTGTCAATTGGTGGGACTGCACTATCCACTAGAAATCAGTAATCATGGAGTTTTTCGCATATCTACAGAGGGAGTGTAGGGATCCAACAAAATAGTGGGAGCTAATTTCTTTAAAAATTAAATTTCTAAATAAATTAGTCAAGTCTTAATTACAAAATCTAACTAAAAATTTTGACTCTCTATTGAAAAAAGAAAAATGTCTGCATCCAACCCACTAGCCCGTATCCTGGACACCCACAGACTGACTGAACCTAATTATAAGGATTGGCTCTAAAATTTCAAAATTATTTTAGGTTTTAAGAAGTTAACTCATGTATTGGATCAGGATTCCTCCATCTCACTAGCCCATCCATCCGTTGAACAAAGAGCGTCTCTTGACAAATGGATGGATGAAGATAACAAGGTTAGATACTACATGTTGGGTTCGATGTCTGATGAACTTCAGCATCAACATGAAGATATCAAGACTGCCTGCCAAATGTTGGCTCACCTATAAGAGTTGTTTGGTGAATAGAGTCGTGCAACCAAATATCATGTCACTAAACAACTGTTTAAGGTAAAAATGCATGATGGCAGTCTGTACAAGATTATTGTCTGATGATAATCAAGGACTTGAAAGAGCTTGAGAATCTCGGAGTGAAATTAGATCAGGATCTGTAGAATGATATAATTCTGCAATCCTTGACTGATACATATGGACAGTTCATCATGAACTATCATATGCATAAACTTCAGAATACTCTGGCCGAGCTTATGAATATGCTGATTACTGCTAAACTTTCTATGAATGGTTCTAAAGGCTCAGTACTTGCTATGGAACGGACTTCTTCCAAGAGAAAGTCTTTTGGAAAGAAGAAGTCTGTGAAAAGATAGAAGGTGGAAGGTGGATGGTGGAAAGAAAAAAAAGACAGAGCTGAAGAAGAGGGCCGCTGATAAAGAAAAGTATTTCCATTGTAATATTGATAGCCACTGAAAGTGGAACTACCTTATATACCTAGCCACTTTGAAGAATATGAAGGAGACAGGTCCTTCTAGAGGTATGCTCGTTATTGAATCTAACCTTATAGTTTCTTCTACATCCAGTTGGATGCTTGACTCTGGTTCTAGTGCTCATTTATGCACTTCTATGCAGGATCTTGAGAATAGCAGGAGGCTGAGGGATGGTGAGATGATCCTATATGTCGAAAATGGAGCAAGAGTTGTTGTTGTGGCCATGAGAACCTACCCTCTTCGACTACCATCAAGCTTAGATTTAGTACTTAGGGATTATTATTATGTGCCTACTACAAGTAGGAATTTGATTTCTATTTTATGTTTAGCATAAGAAGGCTATGTAGTTAGTTTTCTTAAGGACCATTCTAATATTCTTTATGAAAGAAATAAAATTGCAAGTGGTTTCCTCATTAACGATTTCTACCAGTTACATATTGATGTATCTATCTTTAATATCGAGCAAAATGTGAATGCCATAAGATCAAAATGATCCAGGGATAGTCCAAACGATAGATATCTATGGCACCTAAAGCTAGGTCATATAGCAGAAGCTAGGGTTAACAAATTGAAGAAATCCGAACTATTGAGTTCATTGACTTTTGAGTCATATCTAATTTGTGAATCATGTCTTCATGGCAAAATGACTAAGCTTCCTTTTGTAGGACATGAGGAAAGGGCCACGGATCTACTTGCCCTAGTACATACTAATGTGTGCGACTAATTTGATGTACCGGCTAGAGGCAACTTTGACTACTTTATAACTTTTATCGATGATTTATATCAGTATGGGTATGTGTATCTTATGAGACACAAGTCTGAAGTCTTTGAAAAGTTCAAGAAATTCAGATATGAAGTTGAAAAGCAAATTGGAAAACCCATAAGATTCTTCAATCAGATTGAGATGGTGAATACCTTAGTTGAAAATTCCTAGACTATCTTAGGTAAAATGACATAGTCTCTCAATGGACTCCACCTAGAATACCTCAACTCAACGAAATTTTAGAATGAAAGAATCGGACCCTATTCGATATGGTCCGATCCATGATGAGCTTCACAGACCTTCCTGATTTTCTTTGAAAACATAGTCTGTTAACTGCTATATATTTATTGAATAGGGTTTCCTCTAAAACCATTCCTACCACACTGTATGAGATATGGCATGGTAAGAAATCAAGTCTGAGTCATCTCAGAATTTGGATTTATCCGACTCATATCAAAAGATAACAAGCAGACAAGTTAGACTATAGGTTCTTTAGAGCTTGATTTATAGGATATCCTAAAGAGTTATTAGGATATTATTTCTATATTTCAGAAGACCACAATATGATTGTGAGTCGGCATGCCATTTTTCTTGAAAAATAGTTTATTCAAGATGGCAGCATTGGAAAGTAGATCAAGCTTGAGGAGAAAGTCTTACAAGAGCAATAAGCTAAGGACCCTATAGAACCAAATCAGGTTGAGCCAATACAATCATTACCTCCTCCACCTTGTAGATCAAAAAGGGTTTCTCATCCCTCTAAGAGGTACTTAGTTACTATTTCAAAGAAAGTAGAGAAAATGTTCCTCGTAGGTAATGGGGTTCATGGTGATGATTCCAAAACCTATGATGAGGCAATATCAAATATCAACTCCGAGAAATGGTTAGAGGCAATGAAGTCAAAAATTGACTCAATGCACTCAAACCAAGTCTGGATCTTAGTAGATCCACCAGAAGGTATAGTACCTATTGGGTGTAAATGGATCTACAAGAGAAATATTGATGTAGATGAAAATGTGGAGACATTCAAAGCTAGATTAGTGGCAAAAGGATATAGTCAGCATGAAGGCATTGACTATCAGGATACCTTTTCGTCAATAGTTATGCTAAAATCCATCCACACATTGCTTGCTGTTGCAACTTATTTTGATTATGAAATATGGCAAATGGACATCAAAATGGCATTCTTTAATGGATACCTTAAGGAAGATATTTATATGGAACAACTGCTAGGTTTCACATCTAGTGATGCTGATCACAAAGTATGCAAGCTGCAATGATCTATATATGGACTTAAGCAAGCATTTCGGAGCTAGAATACTCATTTTAATGATATGATCAAATTATTTGATTTCATCAACAATGAGGAGGAACCATGTATTTTCAAAAGAATTAGTGGGAGCGCTATTATCTTCCTCGTACTGTATGTGGATGATATCCTCCTTATTGGGAATGACATTTCCATGTTGACCATAGTTAAAATGTGGTTATCTAAAGAATTTTTCATGAAAGACCTTGGAGAAGCATCCTTCATTCTAGGAATTAAGGTTTATAGAGATAGACCGAATAGGATGCTAGGTCTTTCACAAAAGATGTATATAGAGGATGTGTTAAGATGGTTTAGCATGGAAAACTCAAAGAGGAGATTGGTATCCTGCAGAAATGGCTTTCATCTCTCCAAGAAAATGTGTCCCAATACACCAAAGGAGATTGAACGCATGAGCAAGATCCCTTATGCTTCAGCAATAGGGAGCCTTATGTATGCCATGTTATATACACGATCTGATATAGCCTATGTTGTTAGTGTCATGAGTAGATATCAATCGAATCTAGATGAAGAACACTGGACTTCTGTGAAATGTATCCTTAAGTACTTGAGAAGAACTAAGGATATGTTGTTGGTTTTTGGTTATGAAAAACTCCAAGTTCAGGGATATACAGACTCAGATTTTATGTCCGATATAGATGATCGAAAGTTGACATTTGGGAGTCTGTTTGTGTGTAATGGTGGTACTGTCAGTTGGAAGAGTTTCAAGCAGATAGTGATAGCAGATTCCATCATGGAAGTAGAATACATCGCTGCATCAGAAGCTGTGAAGGAGGCATTCTGGTATAAGAAATTCACTGCAAAGATTAGAGTGATGCCATCGAATGCCATTCCTCTGTACTGTGACAATAATGGTGCCATAGCCCTTGCTAAGCAGTCGAGGTCTCACCAAAAATCCAAGCACATCGAGTGATGATACCACCTCATTCGTGATTACCTCGAGAAAGGTTACGTCGAGGTGAAGAGAGTCGACTCTGCATATAATGTGGTAGATCCACTTACAAAGTCGTTGGGCCAGTAGAAGATTGAAGCCCACCTTGAGAAGATGGAACATAGATTTGTAGCCAATTGGCTTTAGGTCAAGTGGGAGTTTGTTAGATATGTGTGCCCTAGAAGCCAGATTGGCTGATACTTGTAATACACTTCTAAGGATAAAATTATAATTTTAACTATAAATAATAAAATGAGTTATTTTTTTATCATAGTGTGTATTTGAAAGTGTCTGTGATACATCCTTTGAGTTAATGGTAGTGATAGTTCATATTTTCAAGAGTTCAAAATTTAAGACATGAATTTTCATTATTAACTCATAAAGTGCTCCCGACCGTACGATCATCATGAGAATGATGACTGATCCAGAAGGTTGGTGTACGATCGCTTCTTTAGG
The DNA here is from genome assembly GCA_006176705.1 of Cocos nucifera. Lineage (NCBI taxonomy): Eukaryota > Viridiplantae > Streptophyta > Magnoliopsida > Arecales > Arecaceae > Cocos > Cocos nucifera. The sequence goes on from QRFJ01000544.1 coordinate 57,454, forward strand.
ATAGATGAGTCTTGAGTCTATGGTGTAGAGATATCAGAGTGAGAGTATAGATACCTGTTAGAGAACGAGGGCATTGAGCGTGACCACCTCGAGTAGTCATCAGAAAGTCTACCTTTCCATCGATGACTAGCTCGAAGCTGCAATAGTGTATCTGGTTCTTTGACCTGAGGTGCATCGACAGTTCACCTTGAGGATGTTATAGTTTGACTACACCATAACTTGGTCTCCAAGCCATTTGAAATTCTGAGGTGTATGTTGGCTATAGCATGTTCATTGTTGGAATTGGATTGCACCAATAAGGGATCTATCTACCTCGGTAGATGAGGAGCAGCCCTATGATGATCATGAGAATTAAGTCCGTAAGCCCATGGCCAAGGCAGAGTGAAATAATAGAAAGAGTTTTTATTAGGGTTTTTACATTGGACTTGAATCGAATGATTAATTTATATGACAGATATTAGGGTTTGACGAGATCACCTTAACCCTAATCCGGTTGGGGCTCAAAATAGAAAAACTTAATCACATAGGTAATTGCATCGAGAGGTTCATTTTTAATTTTGATGAGTTGCCACCATATGCTGCTAGATGTCACTGGTGGATTTTTGGAGCAATTAGAATGATTTGAATGATCGATCATACTAGTTATTTGAATCAAAAAAGTTTTGATCCATTGGAAGGTGTTTCGATGATGTCAATGATAGAGATTGTGACATATTTTATTACCATATGGAACTGAACCTAACTAGATTACACAAATAAGGGTTTGGATCTAGATATCATCAATTGGACTAACCCAATTCAATTAATTTGAATAAGATTCAATTAGGTTCAAGAAAATCATGCTAACACATGATTGAGCCTAATGTTCTCCTTTAACGATCATTAAAGCTTATCTCGACTGAGCCAAAAGTGTTTGGACTCACTCAAGAACCTTTACTTGATCTGACTTAAGCTTATCTAAGTCAGAAAAGGGTTATCTTAATTTATGAGATAAATTTGAGACAACACCTGCCATTTTCCATCACCTGCTAAATCTTGTCCTTGGACTTTGGTCAAATATTGACCTTTGACACTTAGACATTTGTCCATGTGTCATGCATCCATAGGAGAAAACTTTGACCCTTGTCCCCCTGCTAAAAGGTAGATAGATAAAGGGCACACACCTAGGGAGGCATGCAACCCATGTGGATAAGGATTGGAGTCCCATACAGATGGGACTCCAATTGCTTTAGGGAATCAACCTAGATGGCGCCAAGAAGTCCTGTTTGACCAGTCTTGGCACCATCTAAAGAGAGTTTTGAGGGACTCTAATTTAATTAGATTAGATGATGTTATCCCACCAATCAGATTTAGATCTGATTGTACAAAGGGCCATGATTGGCTGGGATGATGTGGCACTGCATGGCACTGTAGGGTCTACAAAAACTCTATCTATGCCTAGATTAAAGAGCTTCTGCCTTAGCCCATGCCACATATCCTCTCTCCCTCCTTCTCCATGCCACTCTTTGGTCCTCTCACTCCTCTCCACATCCAAGAGGATTTGGGCACGAGTTAGGTGCGATCCAAGCAAGTGAAAGGCGACAGGAAAGGAAGAAGCAACACTACTGCAAGAGACAATGGCTGATCTTCAAAAGTTATTTTGAAGACCTTCAAGATCAGATCTAGATCTAATTTTTGGAGGATAGATTGAGAAGAAGAAGATCTCCAGATCTTGTCTGAGTGGATACTGGTAGAGGCCAGATGCTTGCGTGACTACATCCAGAACCTCAGGCATAGATTGGGATCATCATAGGATAATAGGATTACCCATAACAAAGGTATAACTAAATTAGATTTTATTTTATTTTATTTTTCTTTTATCAGACCAATAAGATCAAATCTGAAGAGTCTCAGATTGAATTAGAATCTTAGAGAAAAATTTTTGAAATATCCCTCTTGATCCAATCAGATCTAAACGAACCTGCATCAAAAAAATAGGATTTTTCCTTCAGCAGCATACGATGAAATAAAATGCCTTTATTTATTTGAAAATATCATTACATGAGTTTGGAAGATAAAAGAATAGTTCATCATAATACTAATTTTGATTGGCTTGAGGGCATATTCCTTTCAGCTTGCTCTTACAACCTATTTTGATTATGAAATATGGTAGATGGATGTAAAAATGGCATTCCTAAATGGTTATCTTGAGAAAAATATCTATATGAAATAGTCTCTTGGTTTCACATCCGGTGATGGTGATCATAAGTTCTGCAAGCTGCAAAGATTCATTTATAGACTTAAGCAAGCATCTCAGAGCTAGAATGCTCATTTCAATGATGTAATCAAATCGTTTGGTTTCATCAAGGACAAGGAGGAATCATGCATATTCAGAAAGATCAATGGGGGAGCTATTATCTTCCTCGTACTGTACGTGGATGACATCCTCCTAATTGAAAATGATATTTTTTATGTTGACCTCGATCAAAGTGTGATTGTCAAAAGAGTTTTCTATGAAAGACTTAGGAGAAGAATCCTTCATTTTAGGAATTAAGATCTATAGAGATAGACTGAAGAGGATGTTGGGTCTCTTACATTAGATGTACATAAAGAAGGTGCTGAAGAAGTTTAGCATGAAAAACTCCAAGAGAAAATTTGTGCCCTTCAGACATGGCATTCATCTCTCCAAAAAGATATGCCTCAACACACCTGAAGAGATTGAATGCATGAGCATGATCCCTTATTCGTCGGCAATAGGGAGTCTTGTGTATGCCATGCTATGTACATGATCTGATATGACCCATGCTGTGAGCGTAATGAGTAGGTATCAATTGAATCCAGAAGAAGAGCACTAGACTTCTGTGAAGTATATCCTTAAGTAGTTGAGAAGGACTAAGGATATGTTTCTGATCTTTGGTAATAGAGAACTCCAAATCTAGGGGTATATAGACTCAGACTTTATGTCTGATATAGATGATCAAAAGTCAACATCTGATAGTCTATTTTTGTACAATGATGGTGCTATAAGCTGAAAGAGTTCTAAGCAGACCATGATAGCATATTCCACCATGAAAGCAGAATACATTACTGCCTTGAAAGCTGCAAAGAAGGCATTCTAGTTTAAGAAGTTCACCATAGAGCTTGGAGTGATGCTATCAGATGCCATCCCTTTGTATTGAAATAACAATGATGCCATAGCTCTAGCTAAGGAGTCGAGGTCTCACTAGAAGTCTAAGCACATTAAGCGGCGGTATCACCTTATCCACGATTATCTCGAGAAGGAATACATCGAGGTTAAGAGAGTCGACACCGCAGATAATGCGGTTGATCCACTGATGAAATCATTGAGCCAGCAGAAGATCAAAGCCCACCTTGAGAAGATAAAACTTAGATTTGTAGCTAATTGGCTTTAGGTCAACTGGGAGTTTGTTAGATGAGTTCTCTAGAAGCCAAATTGGCCGACACATTATAAAATACTTTCTAAGAGCATTTTTATAATTTTGACTCAAAATTAATAAAAGAATTATTTTCTATCATATTATATATTTAAAGTGTCTTTGATACTTCTTTTGAGTTAACGGGCTTGATAAAGCATATTTTTAAGAGTTGAAAATTTAAGGCATGTGTAATTATAATTAACTCACAAACTACTTTTGATCATAGGATCGTCATGAGGATGGTGATTGATTTGAAAGATTGGTGTACAATCATTTTCTTAGGATAGATGAGTCTTGAGTCTATGGTATGAAGACATTGGAGAGAGACTATAGGTACATCTTAAGAATAAGGACACTGAGCATGACCATTTCAAGCAGTCATAAGGGAGTCTACCTTCTTGTCGATAATTAGCTCAATGCTATAGTTGTGTGTCTAGTTCTTTGATCTAAGATACATCGATAGTTCCTCTTGACTATGTTATAGTTTGACTATCCTATAACTCGGTCTCCTAACCATTTGAAATCCTGAGGTATATGTTGGCTATAGTATATTCATTGTAGGAATTGGATCGCATCAATAGGGGATCTATTAACCTTGGTAGAAGAGTAGTCCTATGATGATTATGAGATTTAGTCCTTAAGCCCATAGCCATGGTAGTGCAAAGTAATAAAAAGAAGTTTCTATTAAGATTTCACATTGGACTCAAATCAAATGATTTATTCATATGATGGGTGTTATGTCGGACGAGTTCACCATGACCTTGATCCTGTTAGGAGTCATGATAGAAGGATCCAATCACACAGATAGCTACACCGAGAGGTTCATATTCAATTTTGATGGATTGCAACCATGTACTGCTAGGTATCATTGGTGGATTTTAGGATCAATTAGAATTTTCTTGATGATCGATGCTTTTAATTGGATGAATGAGAAGAGTTCTGATCTATTGAAAGATATTTCGATGATGTCGATGATGGAGATCGCAATATGTCTCATTACCATACAGAATGAAACCTAACTAGATCACATAAATAAGGATTTGAGTTTGGATGTTATCAATTGGGCTAACATAGTTTGATTGATTTAGATTTGATCCAATCAGGCTCAAAAAAATCATGCTAGTATACGATTGGACCTGACTTTCTCCTTCTATTGACTTTTTGGTTTGTTTTGACTGAGTCAAATTGGATTTAGCTCATTCAAAAATTCTATATGGATTAGTTCTAGTCTAATTGGAGCTTGTCCAAGTCAGATCGAGACTTGTCCTAACCATTTTAGGGCTTGTTTTAAAATCATTAAAGGGCATCAGGATAAGACCCGGATTTGTAGGAAAGAAGGAAGAAGGGCATGCGCTCCCTGGAGATTTTCTAGTGGCGCATGCCCCTAGATGATTTTTCATGGAGAAAAGGGTGCATGACCCCTTTGGCTGTGTGCCCCATGTGGATAAGGTGGCGATGCCCCATTCAAATGGGATTTGACCAGGTCTAAGTGTTTTGATGAGATCAAAACTTTAGAAGATCAAACCCTATGCCATGCCCTGATATTTATCCATCTTTGGCACCATTTTTCTTATGTTTTGGGTGACAAAACCAAATGATGATCTGGTGTTTGGTGTGGAGATCTAATTAGAGTCCAAGTGTTTCAAGTAATTTAGTGCCTTGAAGCTTTGGGACTCAAAGGGTGGTGCATGAGTCTATTTAAAGACCCTGCACACTAGGATTTCTGATCTTGTTATCCCATGCCTAAGTGTTGTCCTCTAATCCACCTCCACTCCTCCTGCTCCTCTCCCTCTTCTCCATGCCTAAGGAGCTGGGCATTTCAATGAAGAAAAGTTGAAGTCTTATTGGTGCAAAGATGAGTCAGGGAGATCTAGTTCATGAGATGAATGCATTGCCATCGAAGTTTAGTTCGAAGACTCTACAAATTGATTCTAGATCTGATCTTTTGAGATCCGATCTAGAAAGAGAGGGCATCCAAATTTGACCTAAGTGGACTTTAGTAAAGGCCGAGCGCATATGCAACTTAATCAAAATCTCAGACCATTCATTAGATCATCACAGTAGGTAAATGGTTGCCCGATCAGGTAATATAAGATGTTACTATTTTTATTTTTGTTGGGGGTAAAATAACCCCCGTCGAAGTCTTTAGTGGCCGACCTTTATTCCATGGAAACCGACCAATCTTCTCAGCAGCAACCCCTGATTATAGAACTTGCCTGAGGCCTACCAAAGTCCGATAAGATGAGCTTGGGCAATAAAGAGAAGCACTATTTCATTAACTTTGCTTTTTGACTCAAGATAAATAATAGGATTTTTAGCATAGAAGACCCAACCCGTCCAGTCCTAACAAACAATGGATTCTAAGGATAGACGAACTCCTTCCTGATGAACTCCTTTTAGATGAACTCCTTCCAGATGAACTCCCTACGCCCCCTCCAATAGCCCTTCTGCCATCCGAACTCCTTCTAGTCGCGCTCCCTCCAGTCATGCTTCTTCCAATCAGATTTCTTCAAAGAAAACTATCCTTGATTAGCCGATCGAACTTCTCTAGGTCACCGAGGGAAGCACCAACAGACTATAATCAGCTCATTAGGAGCAGTTCATCCTCTGCCACTTAACAATTGATCTACAAGTTTGGTCAACCTCAGGTTCTCTATCCCGACACATGCAAGTTTGTATATGAGTGCAAAGATTCTGCTCGAACCCCTACCATGGATCTCCAATGAGCTAGCAAGTCATGCTAAATGATAACTCACTCTCCATAATAAACTCCATATAGCCCGAATGGCCTACTAGTAGATAGTTATGACTGTCGCTATCAATTTGTTACATGCTTCATCTATATAAAAAACCTTCCAGATATGCATCCACCCTAAGCTCAAACTTTCTACCTTTATTCTATTCGTTTTCTTCCTAAGCATTCCATTCTTGCTGAGGTGAAGAATTGACTTGACTGTTGAAGAATCCTGTCAGAGCCAATTTCGGCCAAGACTTCATTTGGTAGGTTTCATCGACAATCGCAATCTTCCTAGCTTCAGCAATCTCCAACATCTGTACCATTTTCTGTACCAATAGGATTGGCACTAGAAGAAGGATCTTGAGTCCTTATTCTAAAAGGAGTGCTTAGTCGAAGTTCATCTTCTTCCTTTCATCTTCAATTCTTTAGCTCTTTTTCTTCTGATCTCTTCTTATTCTTGTAAGATGCTGCCAAAGAAGGCTGTAACCCGACGATCTACTACCTCAGTCGCTGGATCTAACCTAGATTCACCTGCTCCAACTTCATCTCCAGCACCTCAACCCCCTCCACTGATAGGCATGATGCATTTTAAATAATTTAACCTATTGGTACAGCAGGTTAGAGGCCTCACTGAGATGGTACAGGCCATGTAGCAGCCTTCAGTGCTAGCTTAGCCAGAATGATCCCCATCGAAGAAAAGGTCCACCTGGGCAAGCAAGCTGGTAACCCTTGGGAAGGAAAAGCAAAGAGTAAAGAGCCCCTATTCTAATCACGATTCTTCTCCCGAGAAGACTCTCCCCATCTACAGCTGACGGGCCTCTAAGATTCATGATCGAGATGATGCTCTCGATCAAAGACTTTAAGAAATAAATCGATGGATTGAGAAACTCCGCCATGCCATCCCAATCCATAATGACAACATCTGAACCAATCCTCCATTCGCTGCTTGGATCATGCAAGATCCTGCTTACCAAACTTCAAGCTCCCTTAATTTGAAAGTTATGATGGAGCTACCATCCCAATTGACCACCTTGAAGTTTTTAGGACCATGTTGCTGCTCCATAGTGCTCCTGATGCCATTCTCTGTCGAGCTTTTTTCTCTACTATGAAGGGAGCAGCAAGAAACTGGTACTCGAGCAAATTGGGTATCATTTTTTTTCTATCAGTTAAGCCATGAGTTTGCAGCTCATTTTATCAATAGCCGTTGCCAGAGGCGAGGTTCGAACTCTCTTGTCAACATCAAGAAAAAAGAAAGAGAGTCCATCCAAGCTTATGTCAACCGCTTCAATGCTACTGCTTTGATGGTCCATAATCTGGACCAATTTATTGCAATGGCCACACTGAAGGGTGGCTTCTAGAAGAATGATCTACTCTTCTTTCTGGAGAAGTACACCCAAAACTTTGCCAACATGCTGGCCCAGGCCGAATGTTACGTCCGGGCGGAGGAAGCCTTCAAACAAAAAGATGAAGAAGCCACAAGAGAGCAACAGGCGAGTAAATCAAGGAAGCCTGTGGTTACTGAGAAGTTGAGTGAAACTTGATCGTGCTCTAAAACTCCTCTTGAGCATCGACGAGCTTGGACTCCATCCCAAGCTCATCGACAAAAGAGCCTGGACCGAAGGGTGCAATGGGGTTCCCCACCTAGAAGGTTTCATAATTACATCCTTCTGAATGCTTCTAAGATCCAAGTGCTAATAGAGATAAAGGAGCAGTTGCCAAGGCCTGAAAGAATGAGGACTCATCCATCCCAACATAACCCCAACAAATATTACCTCTACCATCATGACTATGGCCATGATATAGAAGAATGCATCCAACTCCAAGACGTGATCTAAGAGCTTATCAAAAGGGGTCGATCGGATCAATTCCTTAGACGGTGGCCGAAAAGAAAGGAAGATCAATTAAGAACCTTGCCCCAGCCTGAATCATCTTAGAGAGATTAGCCATAGGAAGATCAGCCTCCACTCAGATTGAAGAATCCATTGCTTTTACCGAAGAAGATGCTCAAGGGGATCAATTTCCACGTGGTTGTAGTAACTTTAAATATTACTGATTATAATATATGCCTTATTTTAGTTGATAATAAAAGCTTAGCTAATATTTTATTTTATGATACATTCTCTAAAATATCTATACCTGACGGTAGAATGAGGCCAATGAGTTCCTCATTGGTGGTATTCACCGACGGTATAATGCTAGTTGAAGGAATAGTAACCTCATCTATCATGGCAGGTCGATACCTAAGGCAGTCAAAGACCCAATTAGATTTTTTGGTAGTGAAGGCTTCCTTAGCTTATAATGCTATTCTTGGTTGACCTGGCTTGAATGCACTTCGGATAGTTGTTTTGACCTACTACCTGAAAATGAAGTTCCTGACTAGTTATGCGGTTGGAGATGTCAGAGGAGATCAAGCTCTTCCACGGCCCTGCTATACTATTGCTTTGCAAGGAGAAAAGTAGGAGGAATCTTATCTAGTAGATGGGCTTGATGCCCAAGATGATCTAATGGAAGTTTGTTAGATATGTGCCTTAGAAGCCAGATTGGCTAAATACTTGTAATACACTTCTAGGAGTAATTTTATAATTTTAACTATAAATTAATAAAAAAATTATTTTCTATCATAGTGTGTATATTTAAAGTGTCTTTGATACATTCAATGAGTTAATGGTAATGATAATTCATATTTTCAAGAGTTAAAAATTTAAGACATGAATTTTCATAATTAACTCATAAATTGCTCCTAACCATAGGATCATCACGAGGATAGTGATCGTTCGAAAGGTTGGTGTACAATCACTTTCTTAGGATAGATAAGTCTTAAGTTTACGGTGTGGAGACACCAGAGTGAGAGTATAGATACTCGTTAGAGAACGAGGATACTGAGCGTGACCATCTCGAGCAGTCATAAGGGAGTCTACCTTCTTGTCGATGACTGGCTCGATGCTGCAGTAGTGTGTCTGGTTTAGTAGTGTGTCTGGTTTCTGAGGTGCATCAACAGTTCACCTTGAGGGTGTTATAGTTTGACTACACCATAACTCGATCTCCTAACCATTTAGAATTCTGAGGTATATGTTGGTTATAGCATGTTCATTGTAGAAATTGGATTGCACCAATAAGGGATCTATCTACCTTGGTAGATGAGGAGTAGCACTCTGATGATCATGAGATTGAGTTCATAAGCCCATGGCCATGGTAGTGTGAAGATGATAGAAGAGTTTCTATTAGGATTTTACATCAAACTTGAATTGAATGATTAATTCATATGATGGATATTGGATTTGACGAGTTCACCTTAACCCTAATCCTATCGAGGCTCAAGATAGAAGAATCCAATCACATAGGTAGCTACACCAAGAGGTTCACTTTCAATTCTGATGGATTGCCACCATATACTGCTAGGTATCACTAGTGAATTTTGGAAGCAATTAGAATGATCTTAATGATCGATCATTCTAATTATGTAAATCAGAAAAGTTCTGATCCATTGAAAGGTGTTTTGATGATGTCGATGATACAGATCACGACAGATCTAATTACCATATGAAACTGAATCTAACTAGTTCACACAAATAAGAGTTTAGATCTAGATGTGATCAATTGGGCTTACTTAGTTTGGTTGATTTGGATTAGAAGAAAATCATGCTAGCACACGATTGAGCCTAACATTCTCCTTCTGTAGTTTTTCTGATCTATCTCTACTAAGTCAAATTTGATTTGACTCATCCTTGGATTGTAAATGGATTTATTTTCATCTAGCTAAAACTTGTCCAGGTTAGATTAATTCTAGAAATAAATTCATTCTGAAATGCAATTGGACTAGGGTCAATAGTTAACCCAATTGAGAGAATTGAGGGTCATAGGATCAGAGCCTTCTAGAAAATTTTTTAGAAACTCTTTTCTTCTTATTTTTGGATAAGTGATAGGGCTTAAGTCATACTATGAGTGAGCCAAATTTGATGATTTTTGGAGTGTGTAGATTGGGTTAAGATAGAGTTTGATTTCGATCAAACTCTTGAGGGAAGAGTCCTAAGCGCCCTAGACTCTTCCTTATCCTTTCATGCCGCCACCTTTGGAGATGTTTTTGGTTGACCAAACCTGATAGAAATCAGGTTGGGGACATGGGCTATAACATCTAGAGTCCTAAGTTATCAAGTAATTTAATTGCTTGACGAAATGGGACTTTAAGGTGGTGTAGTAGTCTACTTAAAGACCCTACACCCTAGGGCATTAATCTTTTGATCACCATGCCCATATGCTGCCACCATAAACCTCCTCCATGCCCCATCTAGAGCTCCTTCCTCTCTTCTCCACGTCCACACTAGAGTTGGTAAGGTTTCAGCCATCAAAAGTTAAGGAAAGCTGAAGAAAAAAATAAGATAGGGCGATCTTGATCAAGAGACATGGTGTTGCCTTCAAAGTTTGTTTGAAGCCTTCACAAATCAAATCCAAATCTAATATTTTGAGACTAGATCCATAAGGAGAGCACATCTAGATCAAGCCTAAGTGGATTTTGGTAGAGGTCGGGTAATTGCATGGCTACATCCAGAATCTCGGGTGACAATAGATCATCAACAGGGTAAAAACTATTTACCCAACCAAGGTAAGAAAATTAAATTAGATTGAATTTTAATTTTTAGTTTTAATATCAGATCTATAGGATCAGATCCGAGATGTCTCAAATCTATTTAGAATTTTTAAAAAATTTTTTGAAATATTTCTTCAAATCCAATCAGATTTGAAAGATCTTATGGTGGAAAATAGAATTTTTCCTTCAAGAACAAGGAGAACCAATTGAAGATCTTGTTACAATTTCTTTAAATGATGGGCATTAAGGACATACTATTAAGGTTGGCTCCTACCAGAGGGGGAGGTTAGAGAGAAGCTTATCATCTTCTTGTGGAAGAATGTTGATATTTTTGCCTGGATAATTGCGAACATGCCTGGGATTGATACTGAAGTCATGAAGCACCGACTAGGCATGAACCTTAAATGTCGGCTAGTGAAACAGATGAAGTGCAGCTTTGCACCAGAGCGATAGAAAGCCATTATGTATGAGGTTGATAAACTCCTTAAAGCCACAAACTCCTTAAAGCCAGGTTCATCTAGGAAGTATACTGTCCATATTGGATTGCCAACAACGTTCTTGTCAAGAAGGCAAATGGCAAGTGGAGGATGTGCATAGACTTTACAGACTTGAACAAGGCTTGTCCAAAAGATAGCTATCCCTTGCCAAGAATTGATCAGTTGGTGGATGCAACCTTAGGCCATGAGCTTCTCACTTTCATGGATGCTTTCTTCGGCTACAATCAAGTCTGGATGGCACTAGAAGATGAGAAAAAAAACTACTTTTATTACTGACCGTGACTTTATTATTATAGGATTATGCTATTTGGACTAAAGAATATAGGTGCCACTTATCAACATTTAGTGAACAAGATTTTCAAGGAGCAAATTGGTTAAAAATATGGAGGTATATGTAGATGATATGCTTGTTAAAAGTCGATCTTTATCAAATCACATTGCCAATCTTGAGGAGACCTTCTTGCACCCTCCAGAAGTATAAGATGAATCTAAATCCTATGAAGTACACTTTCGAAGTGACTACAGGAAAGTTTCTGAGATTCATGATATTGGGATGTGGCATCGAGGCAAACCAAGAGAAGATTAAAGCCATCCAAGAGATGACTGCCCCTAAAATAAAAAAAAAAAAGTTCAGCACCTTATAGGCAAAGTGGCAGCTCTGAATTGCTTTATCTCGAGATCGATAGAGCATTGCATACCCTTCTTCCAAGTACTTAAGCAGTCCAAGAACTTCAATTGGACTCTTGAGTGTTAGGGAGTTTTTGAAGAATTGAAGAATTACCTTAGTTCACCCCCACTCCTCGCCAAGCCTAAACCTAAAGAAGAATTATTTTTATATTTCATGATGTCCCTGGCAGCCATTGGAGCTATCCTAGTCAGAGAAGAAGCTAAAACTCAAAAGTTAATCTACTATATAAGTAGAGTTTTGAGAGATGTGGAGACAAAGTATACCAAACTAGAAAAACTAACTTATGCTTTGTTGATTGCAGCTAGAAAGCTCCAACCTTATTTTTAGAGGCATACAATTATCCTCCTCACTGATCAACCTATAAAGATAGTTCTTCACCGACCTAATACTTTGGGGAGGATAGCAAAATGGATGATCAAGCTGATCGAGTTTGATATCAATTTTCAACCTCGGCCATCCATTAAAGCTCAGATATTGGTTGACTTTATGGTAGAGTGCACCATCCCAGATGAAGCTGAACCTGAGCACCAAGAAGTTTGTACTCTTGCTTATTTTGAAGAAAAAGTTGATCTTCCTAAAAATTTATATGCTTTGTACATGACGGTTCATCTAATGCCTCGGGGGCATGTGCAAGACTGTTTCTAATTAATCTAAAGAAAATTATTGCTGAGTATGCTCTATGCTTCGAGTTTCCTGCTATCAACAATGGAGTTGAATATGAAACCCTAATCTCAAATTGAGGATAGCTAAAAAACTAAAAGTACAGCATTTGAAGATTTATAGTGACTCTCAATTATTGGTGGGATAGGTCAGCAATACCTATGAAGCTTGGAAGGAAAGCATGAAGAAGTACTTGAAGAAAGTAAGAAGCTTGACCTTAACCTTTGATAGCTTTGATATTCAATAGATCTCTAGAGTAGAGAATACCAGAGCCGATCTTCGTTCTAAGCTAGCAACTCTGGTCCCGAGTGAATTGCCAAAAGAAGTTTTCTATGAAATTCTACAGCATCCAAGCTCGAAAGAATCCAAAACAGTAATGTAGGTCGGCCATGAGTCCAACTAGATCGACCCATTAATTTCGTATCTTAAAGATGGAGTTGTTCCTAGAGACCCCAAGAAAGCTCAAAAATTGAGAAATCAAGCCTCTTGTTATGTTTTGTATGAAAATAAGTTGTATAAGAGATTGTAATTCTTGCCACTCCTTAAATGTCTCCAACCTTTTGAAGCTGATTATGCTCTAAGAGAAGTACATGAGGAAATATGTGAAAGTCATTTAGGGGCTAGATCTTTATCTTACAAATTACTTCGACAAAGATATTATTGGCCAACCATGTATCAGGATGCCATAAACTATGTGAGGAAATATGATCGATATCAGAGGAATGCAAATATTTAGAGACAACCAACTACACAACTCACACCCTTAAGCATCCCTTGGCCATTTGCATAGTGGGGGATGGATATACTTGGGCCTTTTCTCGTGGCATCTGGATAGTGAAAATTCCTTTTGGTGGTAGTGGACTATTTTACTAAGTAGGTAGAGGCTGAATCTTTGGCAAAAATAACTGAAGCTAAGGTGCAAGACTTTATCTAAAAGTCGATAGTTTGTAGATTTGGCCTACCTTGGACGTTAATCATGGATAATGGATGCCAATTTATAGGAGCAAGGCTCACCAAATTCTATGAAGACTTGAATATTTTCCATCATTTTACATCTATGGCGCACCCTCAAGCAAATGGTGAAGCTGAGGTAACCAACAGAACTTTACTTCAGAGAATAAAAGTGAGACTTAAAAGGATGAAAGGTACATGGGTGGATGAACTCTATCATGTGCTCTAGGCCTATCGAACTATCGAAAAACTGCCAACAGGAGAAATTCTTTTTGCATTGGCCTTTGGAATGGAGGTTGTCATCCCGATCAAACTTGAACTTCCCTCAATGGAAGTAAAAGCTTTTAATGAACAAAGTAATTCACAAGATCTCAGGACAAACCACGATCTATTGGAGGAAAAGTGGGAAAAACCTTAGATTAGAATGGCCACTTACAAACAAAGAGCAGCTTATCACTACAACTCAAAAGTGAAGAACAAAATATTTAGAGTGGAAGATCTGGTACTTCGACGAGCAGATATTTCACAGCCATAGAATCAAGAGAAGCTTGCCCCAAACTGAAAAAGTCCTTATGAGGTCATGAAAGTTATTCGATCAAAAATTTATTATCTAAAAGAGCTTGGAGGGTCGATGTTCTCATGACCTTGAAATTCAGAAAATCTATGGATGTACTATCAATAATCATGTCAATAAAATTTTCTTTAACAATTCTTGTCTTTAGTGTAAACTCGTGCGATGACAAAATTATTCAACCAAACTTTGCTTTTAAATGAAGTAGAAGTCCTCCTATTTATAAATAAGAGGAAGTGGGTAGAGGCCCTTTCAACGGCTTTTTTGTGCTCGATGCCCTATTAGGAATAAGAGGAGAACCTCATCCTAACAAGGGCAAAAGTCTACCATGTCAGGAATACGAGAAGGACCTCATCCTGACATGAAAAAAGAGGAGAAGTCCTTTCAATGGCCCTTTTGTACTCCAATGCCCTTATTAGAAATAGGAGGAGAACCTCATCTTAACAAGGATAAAAGTCCACCATGTCAGGAATAGGAGGATCTCATCCTAACATGAAAAAAGAAAAGAGGTCCTTTCAACGATCCTTTTGTGCCTCGATAGTTTTGTTAGAAATAAGAGGAGAACCTTGTCCTAACAAAGATAAAAATCCAACATGTCAAGAATCGGAGGAGTGTTAGAAAATGTATCCTAAAGCCAATCGTCAGCCTATTGATGGTTGAGCTACATTATATCTATAATTGATTCATTAATAAATAAAATATATTTTTAATATTTTTTTATCATAAAGTATTCATCTTCTAACAAACTTCATTATTGTGATGAAGTCCTTAGGACTATTTAGCTTCGATAAAGAGAGGATTTATCGATTAGTCCTTAAATCTATTCACGATCAAATGATAGGCTGTTAATTAGGACGATAGTGTCTATCGAGCATAGATCACTATATGCCATATAGATTGGTTGTCCTCTTAACCAAGAAGTATGGAGATACTGGTATGGCATACAGGTGAGATATATGGATACATCATCATTGAACATGACCAACTCCAAAGCATTCTGCTATCGAGAATGTCTCTGATGGGATATAAGTATAAGTATCCCTTAGACCTAAGATCACCTCAGTGACTTGCAAGCAACTCACTATGCTTTGGTACCAGACTAACTGAATTTTTAATTTAGTGATGGAAGGCTTTTGGGCATAGTCAAGTACTTGTGAAGTTAGAGTGTGATCAAGATGGAATTGACCACTCTAAGAGTTAGAGAAAAATGCATCACTATATTTTAATATAGCAAAATCTTGGCTAGGATAATCCATTAGATGGATTTGATATTTTGAAATACAATGTGGACAACTTTATTAAAGTTGACATTTAAACTCTGAGGTGTCCTACGAGCATTTTGATCAAGGGGATGAATTATATGGAAACTATATCCACACGGGTTCTAAGGATATTGTTCTACACATTCGACCTATCCAACCATCGGGTACCAATGCTAGATGATCACTTCGATTAGTACCAAAATTTATTCTTATACTACTGACTTAGGTTAGGACCTATGAGGTTACACATATTAGAGTTCACGATCTAATCGAATGGTTGATCAATGATTAAGAATCATTCTAGGGTTAAATGATCAATACAATTGATGTTTAACCTAGTGCAAGTATTATAGGAGGATAGATTAGCAATTAGATTGCTAATTGATTTAATTTGATTAAGTCAGAGGACTAAAATTAAGTCTAATAAAATATAATTTAATTAAATTTAGTTTGAACTTGATTGGATCAAGTCCAATTGATTTATTGGATAAGCCAAGTGCAAGATAGAACTAGTCCTAGTTCAACTAGGACTTGGGTCAACCCAATTTTTTAATTTAATTAAAAAATTAAATTAAAATTTAATTTAATTAAAAAATTAAATAAAAATTTAATTTAATTTATTTTAATTTAATTAAGTTATTAATTAGTTTAGGATCTAATTTAATTAGATTAAATTAATTCTAGTTTGATTAGGTTTGAGAAACCATGTTGGACCAAGTCAAAATAAGAATCCTAGTGAGACTAGGAACTTCCCTCCTTGCGCCACCTTAGCCCCAACACCCCCTCCCCCCCCCCTCCTATTTTCTATGACTTTTTTATGGAAAATCCTCTCCCTAGGCTCTCTCATGCACTCCCTGCTCTTTCTCTCCTATTTATTTGGGAATTAGTTAAGGACCAAGTCAATAGATGGAAAGTTGTTGAGATTTTGGATACTATGTGATAGAATCCCAACAAACTTGGACACTTCCCATGTGTTTCACCCCACCTTGATTTCTCTCTAATTTCCATGGTGAAAAGGGAGTTTTTTGGATGCATATTGCTGCTGATCCATGCCAAAAATAATGGAGGGGGTGCCCAAGAGTTGGGCGCCCCTTGTCTTGCCCAATTTGGACATTCCTTGTCTTGGTATTTGACGTAGACAAGGACTCCTCTATATCTCTCTATATAGGATGAATTTTAGGCTAATTTTTGGACATATTCTAAATCATTGAGAGATCTTTTGGGTGTGCAAAAATCAAGGAGATAGAGTATTGGGGTGTGGGCATTTCATAGACACCAATCTAGGTGTCTAGGTGAGAGAACAAAGAAGAAGAAGAAGGGTTCTTCTTCTAGGATTTTTTCTTTGATCTCTTCCTTCTTTTGAGATTTTTGAAAGATGTCTCAGAATCAAAATCTCTTTCCCTTCCTTTTAAAAATTTAAGAGTCCATGATTTGAAGAAGATAGTTTCGGATCGACCATCAAAGAAGAATCAGCATAGTACTAGCATACTGTGCCGATTTCCTACATTGGACTTCTGATCGTGATCGTGGACTCATGTGGATGACTCCTAGAGATCAGATGTGTGTGCATCTTGCAACTTCATCCTTAAGTCCAGATCAGCAAGTCAGAATATCTATCTTGCATAGGTAATAGATCTGATCTATTACTTTCATACCTGCATTAGATGTAGTGTATATACATGTTGATGTGATCAACATATTTTAGTTTATTCTTTAGATTTTAATTTTTGATTTAATAACATTCCATGATCATATAATAGATCTTAGATCTAAGATATTTTTAGATATTTAAAATTAATTTTAATTAATTTTAATCTTTTGCTGCCTGATCTTGAAAAAGTTTCAAGATCTAGCCCTGAAACCCTTGATCTGGTTCCTTTCAACTGGTATTAGAGCCTAAATTTTTTATTACATGATTATTTGAGCATGTTTAGATTATTTTTTAGGTTAGATATAATTTATAATCAAATTATTAAATCTAAAATTAAAATTTTTGATCATACGAACTACTATAAGATTGTCCTGCTGTAAGGTTTATCCTTTATAGGAGAAAGATTATCCTAGTTCATGTTAATCTACTTCTAATCATAAATTTATTAGATTTAATCTAATTTTATTTATAATTTAATATATTTAAAATAATTTTATATCTAAAAATAAAATTTTTAGATTGTACGGACTACTATAAGATTATCCTGCTGTAAGATTTATTCCTTACAGTGAAAAGATTATCCTAGTACGTGCTGATCTAAAACATTGGGCATAAAATTTTAGATTAGATCCAAAAAATTTTATGATTTAATTAAAAATATTTTATTCTAATTTTAATCATCATAAATTTGTTAGATTTGATCTAAGATAATTTATGATTGATTATAGTTGAAATTATTTTAATTATATGAACCTATTTAGATTAGATCTAAAGTAATTTCATGCTTATTTTGCTTGCATATTGATTATGAATCAAATATGCAACTTAGTTGATAGAACCATATTGTAAAAAAAATTTACAAACATGAAAATCATTTTCGAAAAGTCAAACCCTAACCCTCAGCCCAAAACTTAATTAAGAATTAAGAAGTTGTTTGATTAGGATCTAGGATTATGAATTGAAGATCCTAAGACACATATCATAACACATTAGGTTAAATGGGTTAGTGGGGATTAGGTCCATTAATTGAATTAGACCTAGGATTAGATTAAAGAATGAACTTAATTATAGAATTTACTAAATTTAATCAATTATTATCTTAGATTAGATTAAGGATTCTCTAGATCAATTATAATAGTTGTAGTTGGTCAAGTCCATATCTTTAACGAGACCCAAGATGGATCTGATTTTTGGCTATGCGGTCTAGCATGAACTGTTAGGTTGATCTAATTAAAACTAATTAAACTACTTGGTGTCTAAGGTAAATCAGACCGATGGTCTTTAATTGGCAGTCCGTTTATCTGATCATTTCTGATGGTGTCTAAGGCAAGCTTTGGCAAACCCTCCCACTGATCGAACTTACCTAGCTTCTTGGTGAAATTATGTTTTAATCGGATCACTTGATTAATCGAGCTGACCCATGTCAGCTAGGTAAATCAGTTTGACTGATTTAGGTGCTCCTAGACTAGCCTATTAATGGTCTTCCTTAAGCGGACTTGGTGAAGTTAGTTGAAGGATCATGATAAGCTAGTTCATCTGACCTTCCCTCATCTTCAAATTAAATCCTCTAAAAATATTAGATTCCTAAAATGAGATAGTTATTATGATAACTAGATCATAGCCTTCCATTAAAGTGGATGATAATGGATCCATTAGTTAGATAATCATTGGAGTCCCAAAGTCCTGGTGTTTATCGGCTAATAAAATTATCATTCATTATGTGATTTTTTAGCTGTATCTTTCTAAATGGTGGTTAGGTTGGTCAACCAAAGTTGGGCCTAATCATTCATTGATTTGATGGGCCAAGTATGGTCATGTAAATGGTTGGACCTAACTGAATCTTTTTAATAAAGGCCAAAGCCTACTGATTAGGGACTGGGATAAAATTTAATTACTAAAAATTATTTGAAGAAATAATTGGTTATGAACCTATTCTTAGATGTACATGGGTTGGCTAACCAAAGTTGTGCTCGTTTACAGTCTATGTGAATTCTAGTATCCACTAAGAAATTAGGATAATTTCTCGAATTGGAGATAGAGGCCATCAATTCGAATAAAATAGTAGGAGAACCTTTTGATTAAAGTCTAAATCTTTAGATTAAATGAATCAATTACTAATTAGGTTATGATTTTTCTTTGTGTAGATATGGCCACTTTTCTATCGCTCTGATCATTGTTGGACAATGATAAGTTAGGGGGACCCAACTTTGATAGCTGGTACCAAAAGTTAAAAATTATCCTAGAGTATAAACGGATCCTATATATATTAACGTATCTTATACTTGAGGAGCAAGCTATCAATGCACGTGGAACAGTCAGAGATACTTACTAGAAGTAGCTTAGTGATCGGATCATAGTGCGCTGTATTATGTTAGCTGCTATGAATACGAGTTCAATCGTAGATTTGAGACAGCTCAACCAAAGGATATGCTTCAAGTGTTGAAAGACTTCTTTAGCACACCCGATGACATGGAGAGGTACAAGATTAGTTGTTTCATCTTCAATGCCAGGATGCGAGATGATGCCTCTGTCACTGATCATGTATTGTAGATGATCGAGCTGATAGAGCGATTGAGCAAGCTCAGCTTTTTTTTTCATAAATAGCTTGGGAAGGATGCAATACTGAACTCGTTGACCAGGTCTTTTCTCTCATTTCTTACTCATTTTAGAATGACAAAGCCTGAAGTAGACTATCATGGGTTACTGAGATTGCTTTAGAACTTTGAGAAGGATCACCAACTCCACAAGGAGTCGATGAACATAGTAGGAGGTTCATCTTCTGATTCTCAATCCTTTAGAAAAGAAAAGAAGAATAAGAAGAAGAAAGCTAAGAAGGTGCAAGTTCAAGCTGGGATGTCTATGCAAAACCAGACCAGGAAGATCAAACCTAATAAGAGTCTAGTTGAATACTTTTTTTGCAAGAAGTGGGGGCACTAGAAGAGAAACTATCCTCAGCACATTGCCTCTCTGGACCCGAACAGGCAGAGAAAGAAGCAAGCAGTTGCTGGGCAAGGTATTTATATGATAACTACTTATAATTTCTCTATTTATGATGTTACTGATTGGTTATTAGATACCGATAGCCCTTACCATATTTGCAATTCATTGCAGGGGTTGCAAGTCAATAGGAAATTCGAGCAAGATGAAAGGTTCCTAAATATTGGAGATGGAAGACTAGTTCCAATTCTAGCTTTAAAAATTTTGAAACTTGTATTTAAGTCTCATATCATTATTCTTAGTGATTATCATTTCTGTCCTAATTTCTTTTTGAATGTTATTTCTATAGATCTTTTGGCGAAAAATGATTATGAAATATCAATAAAGAAATAAGTTTGTAATATCATTATGAATGGTGTTACTATTTTCTATGGATATTTGAACAATGGTGTGTATATGCTATCACAACCTGTTAACGTAGTCTATTTAACTGGCAAGCATCCTAGATTAGATAGTGTGTCAGATATCTATTTATGGCACTATAGGCTGGATCATATAAATAAGAACAGGATAAGCAGGTTGACTTAAGAGAGAATCCTCGAAATTAGTGATACTGAATAACTTCCAACCTATGAGTCCTATCTTCTTGGTAAAATGACCAAGTTATCTTTTACTAAAAAAGATAAAAGAGCCACTGAGCTCTTAGGTCTAGTACATACTGATATATGTGGAACAATGAGCATAAGTGTCAGAGATGAATATTTCTATTTTGTTACTTTCATAGATGATCTATCCAGATATAGATATATCTATTTGATGAAACACAAGTCAGATTTTTTTGAAATGTTCAAACCATTCTAAAGTAAAGTAGAAAAACAAACTAGGAAGAGTATCAAAACTCTTCGATCTAACGGAGGAGGAGAATATCTTTTTAATGAGTTTTTCATATATCTAGGAGAGAATGGGATTCTCTCCAAATGGACTCCTTTAGGAACACCATAGCATAATGGTGTGTCTAAAAGAAAAAATTGGACTCTGTTAAACATGGTCCGATCCATGATGGATTTTGCTAGCTTGCCGATATCCTTCTGAAAATATGCACTCTAATCGATTTGTTATCTATTAAATAGGATTCTATGTAAGTTTGTAGTTAAGACCGTTGAAGGAGAAATCCTAATTTTTTAGGTGAGGTTCGTTCAGATCTGATTGGATCAAGAGAGATATTTCAAAAATTTTTCTTTTGAATTCAAATTAGATCTGAGATATTTTAGATCTGATTTCATAGATCTAATAAAATAAAATAAAAATAAATTTAATTTGATTTAATTTATACCTATTATTGGGTAATCAGATTACCTTGTGATGATCCTATTGATTGCCTGAAGTTCTAGATCTAGCCACGCAAGTGCCTGACCTCTATCGGTATCCACTCAGGCTGGATCTGAAGATCTTCTTCTTTCTTATCACCTCTCCAAATATCAGGTCTAGATCTGATTTGAAGGATCTTCAAAACTTCTTTTGAAGATCTAGAATCATCTCTTGCAGCAATGCTACCTTCTTCCTTTCTCGTCACCTTTCTCTTGCCTGGTTGCACCAAATTGGGGCCCAAATCTCCTTGGGCATGGAGAGGAGAGAGAGATCCAGAAGATGGCATGGAGGACAGAGGGGCAGCCTTGTGGCATTGGCTATTATAGATTCTTTTTTTATTCAAGGCTTGTTGTAGATAGGATTTTTATAGACCCTGCTGCGCCATGCAGTGCCACATCATCCCGGCCAATCACATCGCTTCATGTAATTAAATCTAAATATGATTAGTGGGATGACATCACCTAATCTAATAAGATGAGAGCCCCCTCAAATCATCCTTAGGTGGCACCAAGACTGATCAAAGCTGAGTCTTAGGCGCCTACCTAAGTTGATTCCAAGAAGCAACCTAGAGTCCCATCTGTATGGGACTCCAAGCATCCCTCCTTTTCAATTTCTAGCAAGGGGACATGCCCCTATCTGCTCTCCTATAGGTGCATGACACATGGGTAGATGTCTAAGTGTCAAAGGTCAATGTTTGACCAATGTCAAAAGACAAGAATTAGCAGATGATGAAAAATAGCAGGTGTTGTCTTAAATTTATCTCATAAATTGAGACAACCCTTTTCTAACATGGATAAGCTCCTGTCAGACGAAATAAAGGTACCTAAGTGAGCACAAACATATTTAGCGCAGTTGAGACAACTTTAATGATAATTGAAGGAGAACATTAGGCTCAATCTTGTGCTAGCACGATTTTCTTGAACATAATTGAATCTAATTCAAATTAATTGAACTGGATTAGTCCAATTGATGATATCCAGATCCAAATCCTTATTTGTGTGACCCAGTTAGGTTCAGTTCTATATGGTAATGGGATATGTCATGATCTCTATCATCGATATCATCAAAACACCTTCGGATGGATCAAAACTTTTCTGATTCAGACAACTAGAATGATCGATCATTCAAATCATTCTAATTGCTCCCAAAATTCACCAGTGACACCTAGCAGTATATGGTGGCAACCCATAAAAACTAAAAATGAACCTCTCAATATAGCTACCTATGTAATTAAGTTCTTCTATCTTGAGCCCTGATCAGATTAGGGTTTGGTAAACTCGTCAAACCCTAATTTCTGTCATATGATTTAATCATTTGATTCAAGTCCAATTTGAAAATCTTAATAGAAATCCTTTCTATTATTTCACTCTGCCATGTCCATGGGCTTATGGACTTGATTCTCATGGTCATCATAGAGCTGCTCCTCATCTACCGAGGTAGATAGATTTCCTCTTGGTGCAATCCAATTCTTACAATGAACATGCTATTGCCAACATACATCTCAGGATTCTGAATAGCTAGAAGATCGAGTCATGGTGTAGTCAAACTATAACACCCTCAAGGTGAACTGCCGAAGCACCTCAGGTCAAAGAACCAGATACACCACTATAGCTTCGAGCTAGTCATCGACGAGAAGATAGTCTTCCTTATGACTGCTCGAGGTGGTCACACTCAGTGCCCTCGTTCTCTAACGAGTACTGGTACTCTCACTTCGGTGTCTCTACACCGTAGACTTAAGACTCATCTACTATAAAAATACAATTATACACCAACCTTTCGGATCAATCACCATCCTCATGATGATCCTACGGTCAGGAACATTTTATGAGTTAATAATGAAAATTCTTGTCTTAAATTTTCAACTCTTGAAAATAAGAATTATCATTACCATTAACTTAAGGAATGTATCATAGACACTAAATATATATTTATGATAGAAAATAATCTATTTTATTATTTATAGTCAAAATTATAATATTATCCCTAGATGTGTATTACAAGTGTCAGACAATTCTGGCTTCTAAGCCGCACATATCTAACAAACTTTCACTTGACCTAAAGCCAATTGGCTATAAATCTAAGTCCCATCTTCTCAAGGTAGGCTTCAATCTTTTACTGGCCCAATGACATTGTAAGTGGGTCTGCTGTATTGTATGCGGAGTCGACTCTCTTGACCTCGACGTAATCCTTCTAGAGATAATCGTGGATGAGGTGGTATCGACGCTCGATGTGCTTGAATTCCTGATGAGACCTCAGCTCCTTAGCAAGGGCTATGGTGCCATTATTGTTGCAGTGTAGAAGAATGGCATCTGATGACGTCACTTTGATCTCTATGGTAAATTTTTTGTACCAGAATGCCTCCTTCGCAGCTTCTGACATAGCGATGTATTCTACTTTCATAGCGAAATCTGCTATCACTATCTGCTTGAAACTCTTCCAACTGATATCACCACCATTACACACAAACAGACTCCCCGATGTTAACTTTCGATCATCTACATCGGACATAAAATTCAAGTTTGTAAATCCGTAGACCTAGAGTTCTCCATTACCAAAGACCAACAATATATCCTTAGTTCTTGTCAAGTACTTAAGGATACATTTTACAGAAGTCTAGTGTTGTTCACCTGGATTCGAATGATATTTGCTCGTAACACTCATAGCATGGGCTATATCAGGTCATGTACATAACATTGCATACATGAGGCTCACTATTGCTGATGCATAAGAGATCTTGCTCATGCATTCTATTTCCTCAGGTGTGCTGGGCACATCTTCTTGGAAAGATGAATGCCATGTCTGAAGGGTACCAAACCCCTCTTAGAGGCTTTCATGCTAAACCTCTTTAGCACTTCTTCTATGTACATCTTCTGTGAAAGTCCTAGCATCCTATTCAGTCTATCTCTAAAGACCTTAATTGCTATTATAAAGGATGCTTCTCCTAGGTCTTTCATGGAGAATTTTTGGATAACCATATTTCAACTATGGTCAACATAGGAATATCATTCCCAATATGGAGAATATCATCCACGTACAATACAAGGAAGAAAATAGTGCTCCCACTGACCTTTTCGAAGACACATGGTTCCTACTCGTTCTTGATGAAATCAAATAATTTGATCACATCATTATAATGAGTATTCCAGCTCCGAGATGCTTGCTTAAGTCAATATATGGACCTTTGCAGCTTAAATACCTTGTGATCAGCATCACTGGATGTAAAATCTAGCGACTATTCCATATAGATATCTTCCTCAAGATATCTATTTAAGAATGTTGTTTTCACGTCCATTTACCATATTTTATAATTGAAATAGGCTGCAACAGCAAGCAATGTACGGATGAATTTTAGCATAGCTACTGGAAAAAAGGTATCCTAATAGTCAATACCTTCGCACTGACTATAACCTATTGCCACTAATCTAGCTTTGAATGTCTCCACATTTCCATCTGCACCAATCTTTCTCTTATAGATCCATTTACAGTAATGGGTACTATACCTTCTGGTGAATCTACCAAGGTCCAGACTTGGTTTGAGTGCATCGAGTCAATTTCTGACTTCATTGCCTCTAACCATTTCTCAGAGTCGATATCCGATATCGCCTCATTATAGATTTTGAGATCATCACCATGAACCCCATTACCTACGAGGAACATTTTCACTATTTTTTCTGAAATAGTACCTAAGTACCTCTCAGGGGGATGGAAAATCCTTTCTGATCTATGAGGTAAAGGAGGTAGTGATTGTATTGGCTCAACCTGATTTGGTTTCATTTGTCCTTAGCTCATTGCTCTTATGAGACTTTCTCATCGAGCTTGATCTGCTTTCCAATACCGCTATCTTGAATAAAATAATTTTCAAGAAAGATGGCATGTCAACTCACAATCACATTGTGATCTTCTGGAATGTAAAAATAATATCCTAATGACTCTTTAGGATATCCTATAAATCGAGCTCTAAAGGACCTAAAGTCTAACTTGTCCGCTTGTTGTCTTTTGACATGAGCCGGACAATCCCAAATTTTGAGATGACTCATACATGATTTCTTACCATGCCATATCTCATACGATGTGGGAGGAACGATTTTAGAAGGAACCCTATTCAGAAAGTATATTACAGTTAACAAATAGTGTCCCCAATGAAAATCAGGAAGGTCTATGAAGCTCATCATGGATCGAACCATATCTAATAGGGTCCGATTCCTTCATTTTGAAACTCCGTTGACTTGAGGTATTCCAGGTTGAGTCCATTGAGAGATTATGCCATTTTTCTTGAGATAGTCCAAGAATTTTTGACTTAGGTATTTACCTCCTCAATCTGATCGAAGAATCTTAATAGATTTTTCAATTTGCTTTTCTACTTCATGTCTGAATTTTTTGAACTTTTCAAAAGCTTCAAACTTGTGTCTCATAAGATACATATATCCATACCTAGATAAATCATCGATAAAGATTATGAAGTAGATAAAGTTACCTCTAGCCGATACATCAAATGGGCCGCACACATTAGTATGTACTAGGGCAAGAAGATCCATGGCCCTTTCCCCATGTCCTACAAAAGGAAGCTTAGTTATTTTGCCATGAAGATAAGATTCACTAGGATATGACTCGGAAGTCAAGGGACTCAATAGTCCAATTTTTTCTAATTTGTTAACCCTATCTTCTACTATATGACCTAGTCTTAGGTGCCATAGATACCTATCGTTTAGACTATCCCTAGGTTGTTTCATAGCATTCATATTTTGCTTGATATTAAAAACAGACACATCAATATGTAACTGATAAAGATCGTTAATAAGGAAACTACTTACAATTTTATTTCTTTCATAAAAAATATTACAATGGTCCTTAAGAAAACTAATTACATAGTCTTCTAGTGCTAGGCATGAAACAGAAATCAAATTTCTGCTTGCTGTAGGCACATAATAATAGTCTTTTAATATTAAATCTAAACCAGATGGTAGTTGAAGAAGGTATGTTCCCACGGCCACGGCAGCAACTCTTGCTCCATTTTCGATGCATAGGATCATCTCACCATCCCTCAAGCTCCTGCTATCCTCAAGATCCTACATGAAAGTGCACAAATGAGCACTAGAATCAGAGTCAAGCACCCAACTGGATGTAGAAAAAACCATAAGGTTAGACTCAATAACGAGCATACCTCTAAAAGGACCTGCCTCCTTATTCTTCAGGGTGGCCAGGTAAGTAAGGCAGTTCCACTTTCAGTGGCCATTATTATTGCAATGAAAATACTTTCCTTTGTCAGCGGCCTTCTTCTTCAGCTCTATCTTTTTCTTCTTTTCAACTTTCACCTTCTGCTTTTTCAAAGACTTCTTCTTTCCAAAAGATTTTCTCTTGGAAGAAGTCCATTCCATAGCAAGCACTGAGCCTTTAGAGCCTTTCATAGAAAGCTCAATAGTAACCAGTATGTTCATAAGTTCGGTCAGAGAATTTTGAAGTTTATACATATGGTAGTTCATGATGAACTACCCATATGCATCAGTCAAGGATTATAGAATTATATCATTCTACAAATCTAGGTCCAACTTCACTCCAAGCTTCTCAAGCTCTTTCAAGTCCTTGATTATCATCAGATAATGATCTTGGATTGACTGCCCATCATGCATTTTAGCCTTGAATAGTCATTTAGTGACTTGATACTTGATTGTGCGACTCTATTTACCAAACATCTCTTGTAGGTGAGCCAATATTTGGCAGGCAGTCCTGATATCTTCATGTTGGCACTAAAGCTCATCAGACATCGAGCCCAACATGTAGTATCTGACCTTGTTATCTTCGTCCATCTACTTATCAAGAGACGCTCTCTATTCAGCGGATGGACAAGCTGGTAAGATGGGAGGATCCTAGTCCAATACATGAGTTAATTTCTCAGAACCAAAAATGATTTTGAAGTTCTGGAGCCAATTCTTATAATTTGGTCCGATCAGTCTATGGGTGTCAGGATACGTGCTAGTGGGTTGGATGCAGACATTTTTTCTATAGAGAGTCAAAGTTTCTAGTTAGATATTGTAATTAAGACTTGACCAATTTATTTAGAAGATTTATTTTTAAATAAATTAGCTTCCATTATTTTCTTAGATTCCTACACTTCCTTTGTAGAGATGCAAAAATCTTCATGATTAATGATTTCTAGTGGGTGGTGCGGTCCCACCAACTGACTTATCACCTCACCTAACAATTATTGATGATTGGTTAGCCAATGAGTGAACAACTCTTATTCAATGATTCTCTAATCATATGCACCCAAACTTGATCTCTAATTCATGAATCTCTCCGTGTTCAGAATATTGATCCACTCCATAGTAAAGTCAGACCCACCATTTGCATAGATTGGATTTCTAATTGAATCTCTCACCATATCTAGAATATTGAGTCCAATCCATCCTCCAGCCTATAGCATCTAGTGCTTAATAAATATGGTTGCATCTTCTCGATGCAACTAAACCACTGTAACCAGTCGAGAACAATCAAACCTGGAAAGGGCCTGCACATCTACAATGGTGGAAGATCTTAGACTTAATCTTTTCTTAGGAAGATTTGACTTAGGTCTCATTAAACTAGACTTGACATAGTCATAACCATTATGACTAATCTAGTGGTATGGGTTAGCTCGAATTATTGACCACCTCAGATCAGGACTGAACCAACAAATATGGTCAGGTAAGTGAGACTGGTGGAAGGGATATGCCATTAATTTGATAAGAATGCATTCGAGTCGAGTAGCTTCTAATTAAAAATCAGTCGGTCGTATCTGCCAAACATACCTTAGACACCAAATTATTGAGCCAGAACCAATTGGGTTAGCCTACAATCTAGACTCTAACTACTGAGCCTAATTAGATCTTAGACTGATCGATCACTCACGTGACTCGATCTTAACCCAAATTTAATCCTATTAGGCTGGTCAATTTAAGCACTGTTGATCCCATCTAACCAACTCTTGATTCAATTTGATCAACTGCTTTGACCTAATTAGGCTACCCAAGCCCAAACCCAATTTTATGAATATGTCTTAGATCTAAAATTTTGAATTTTAGACCTAACATATATTTCATAATCTTCATTCTTAATTAAGTTTTGGATTCACAAACAAAATATGTAAATAAAATCCTAGGATTTCATGATCTAGGGTTTTGCAGAAAGTAAGTTCTTGATTTTTGATTAAGGATGAACGTGCAGCATCCCTATACATCATAAGAATACCCCATCGAATGAAAGGAGAGGGCATTTAAACCCTACTTTATTCTTATGATCGGATGGCCAAGGAAAATGCCTTAATCAAAAATATAAATCTACAAAACTAGTTAGATCTACATCATATATCTCATATATAAAAATTGATCTAACTTTGTACATATTTTGCATAGATCTCATGTATCATATCATGCATTTTTTTAGATCTAAATTATCTCATAATTATCTAAAAAATTAGATTTAAATTGATCATATCAACATAAATTCTAATCTAGATAATTATGTAGAACTATTTTACAACTAGTCTAAATATGCATTCATCATATCTCATATGAATCAAAAATTAAATAATTTTATCTACTATTTTTTAGATCTTATTATAATAATTATAATATCAAAAAATAGTAAATAAATAGATCTAAAATCATAACTTAATCAAATTAAATTATGATCATGCAAGACTATGTATAGAATAATTCTATTTTACAACTAATTATGCATCTTATAAAACTTAGATCTAAATTATTTAATTTTAATTTTTTTAATTTTAGATCTAATCACATCTCATGTGACATCTAAAATCATCTAATTATTAAATTAAAATAAATTTAAATTAGATCTAAATAGTTTATTAGAACCTGGCTCTGATACTTGTTGAAGGGAAAATCCTAATTTTCTGGATTAGATTCGTTCAGATCTGATTAGATCAAGATAGATATTTTAAAAATTTCTATTTCAAATCTAGATCAGATCTAAGATATTTTAGATATAATTTTATAGATCTAATAAAATAAAATAAAAATAAATTAAATCTAATTTAATTTATATCTTTTATTGGGTAATCAGATTATCCTATGATAATCCTGCTGATTGCCTGAAGTTTTGGATCTAGCCATGCAAGTATCTGACCTCTATCGGTATCCACCTAGATTAGATCTGAAGATCTTTTCCTTCTTTATCACCTCTCTAAATATCAGATCTGGATCTGATTTGAAGGATCTTCAAAACTTCTTTTGAAGATCTGGAATCGTCTCATGCAGCAATACTGCCTTCTTCCTTTCTTGTCACCTTTTTGTTGCCTGGATCGCACCAAATTGGAGCCCAAATCTCCTTGGGCATGGAGAAGAGAGAGAGAGAGCTAGAAGATGACATGGAGGAGGGAGAGGGATAGCCTTGTGGCGTTGGCTATTATAGATTCTTTTTTTTTTTAAGGCTTGGTGCAGATAGGGTTTTTATAGACCCTGCTACGCCATGCAGTGCCACATTATCCCAGCCAATCACATCGCTTTGTACAATCAGATCTAAATTTGATTGATGGGATAACATCACCTGATCCAACCAAATAGAGCCCCCTCAAATCATCCTAAGGTGGTGCCAAGACTGGTCAAAGCTGAGTCTTAGGCGCCTACCTAAGTTTATTCCAAGAAGCCCAACCTGGAGTCCCATCTATATGGGACTCCAGGCATCCATATCCATGGGCGCATGCCTCCCTAAGCATGCGCCCCCTCCATTCCAATTTCTGCAAGGAGACATGCCCCTATCTGCTCTCCTACAGGTGCATGACACATGGGCAGATGTCTAAGTGTCAAAGGTCAATGTTTGACCAAAGTCAAAAGACAAGAATTAGCAGGTGATAGAAAATGGCAGGTGTTGTCTTAAATTTATCTCATAAATTAAGATAATTTTTTTCTAATCTGGACAAGCTCCAGTTAGATCAAATAAAGATACCTGAGTGAGCATAAACATATTTGGCTCAGTCGAGATAACTTTTAATGATAATTGAAGGAGAACATTAGGCTCAATCATGTGCTAGCATGATTTTCTTGAACCTAACTGAATCTAATTCAAATTAATTGAACTGGGTTAGTCCAATTGATGATATCCAAATCCAAACTCTTATTTGTGTGATCCAATTAGGTTCAATTTTGTATGGTAATGGAATATGTCGCGATCTCTATCATCGACATCATCGAAACACCTTTCGATGGATCAGAACTTTTTTGATTCAAACAACTAGAATGATCTATCAGCCAAATCATTCTAATTGCTTCCAAAATCCATCAATGACATCTAGCAGTATATGGTGTTAACCCATCAAAATTGAAAGCGAACCTCTCAGTACAGCTATCTGTGTGATTAAGTTCTTCTATCTTGAGCTCCGATCAGATTAGGGTTAAGGTGAACTCGTCAAGCCCTAATTTCTATCATATGATTTAATCATTTGATTCAAGTTCGATGTGAAAACCTTAATAGAAATCCTTTCTATTATTTCACTCTACCATGGCCATGGGCTTATGGACTTGATTCTCATGGTCATCATAGGGCTTGGAGATTTCCTCTTGGTGCAATCCAATTTCTACAATGAACATGCTATAGCCAACATACACCTCAGGATTCTGAATAGCTAGAAGACTAAGTCATGGTGTAGTCAAACTATAACATCCTCAAGGTGAACTATTGATGCACCTCAGATCAAAGAACTAGATACACCACTACAGCTTTGAGCCAATCATCGATGAGAAGATAGTCTTCCTTTCGATTGCTCAAGGTGGTCACGCTCAGTACCCTCATTCTCTAACGAGTATCTGTATTCTCGCTCTGGTGTCTCTACATCATAGATTCAAGACTCATTTACTATAAAGAAGTGATTGTACACCAACCTTTCGGATCAATCACCATCCTCATGATGATCCTACGGTCAGGAGCATTTTATGAGTTAATAATAAAAATTCTTATCTTAAATTTTCAACTCTTGAAAATAAGAATTATCATTACCATTAACTCAAGGAATGTATCACAGACACTAAATACACATTTATGATAGAAAATAATCTATTTTATTATTTATAGTCAAAATTATAATTTTGCCCTTAGAAGTGTATTACAAGTGTCAGCCAATTCTGGCTTCTAAGGCACACATATCTAACAAAGACTCCATATGAGATATGGATTGGATGTAAGCCAGTACTTTCATACCTTAGAATTTGGGGGTGCCCGGCTTATGTCAAACAATTAGTTACAAATAAACTTGGACCTAGGTCTGACAAGTACACGTTTATAGGATACTCAAAAGAGATCAAAGAATACTATTTCTACCATGCTGATGAACAAAAGATGTTTGTCAGTCTTAAGGCAACCTTTTTGAAAAAAAAGTTTCTTGATGAAGGAGCTGTTATCTCTAAGGTTGAACTTGATAAAATTCAACAGATAGAAAAACTGATACCTATAGTTGAACCTGAGTCTCATTTGATTAGATTAGATCTGGAGCATAGTATACCTGCACCATTAAGGTGATCCGGTAGAGTTTCACGTCATCTATATAAATACTATAATTTTTTTATCATGGATGGTGATCCCATCAAACTCGATGAAAACGATGAGGATCTGATCAATTATATGGATGCTATGTAAAGATCTGATTCTGAGAAATGGCTTGAGGCCATGAAATTTAAAATAGAGTTCATAAAGGTCAGTGATGTGTGGACATTGATTGACCCATCCAAAGGAGTTAAATCTATTGGGTGTAAATGGGTCTTCAAAAGAAAAAAAAGGCGTAGATGAAAAGATGGAGACCTATAAAGTCATCTGGTTGCCAAGGAATATCATCAACATTATGGTATTGACTATGATGAGACGTTCTCTCTTGTGGCAATGCTCAAATCCATTCGGATAATGCTTGCGATATCTACTCATCTGGACTATGAGATCTGGCACATGGACCTGAAGACTACTTTCTTAAATGGAGAGCTAACTGAAGAGGTGTATATGATACAACCTGAGGGGTTCACATCAATAGATGAGTCCAAGATGTGCAAGCTTCAGAGATCTATTTATGGATTGAAACAGGCATCTCAAAGATGGAACATGCATTTTGATAAGGTGATCAAAATGTATGGCTTCAATAAGAATGGAGAAGAGCCCTGCATTTACAAATGGATAAATGGTTCGGTAGTGGTATTTCTTATCTTGTACGTGGTTGACACTCTTTAAATTGAAAATGACATCCCCGCACTGCAGAAAATTAAAATTTGGTTGTCATCACAGTGCTCCATGAAGGACTTGGGTGAAGCATCCTACATCCGAGGGATGAAAATCTATAGGGATAGATCTAAAAGGATACTTGGGTTATCCCAGTCCACGTATATAGATACTGTAGCATGGAGAATTCTAGAAAGGGCTATCTTTCGATAGGCCATGAAATTTTTCTCTCTAAGAAGGATTGTCTGACAACTGCTGAAGAGAGAGAGCGTATGAGTAGAGTCCCATATGCTTTGATAATGGGATCTATTATGTATGCCATGACATGTACGAGATCAGATATGGAATATTCACTAGGAGTAGTGAGTAGATACTAGTCTAATCCTAGAGAAAATAACTAGAAAGTGGTTAAAACCATTCTTAAATATTTGAGAAATACTAAGGACCAATGGTTGGTTTGTGGCGAGTCAGATCTAAAATTTATGAGATTTATAGACTCCAACATTCAATCTGACCATGATGATAGCAAAAGCATGTCAAGATATATCTTTACTCTAAATGATGGAGCTATCTACTGAAAGATTTTCAAGGATCATACTGTGGCAGACTCTATTTACGAAGCAAAGTACATCATAGCATCAGATGCCGTGAAGGAAGTAGTGTGGTTGAGAAAGTTTATCATCGAGTTTGGAGTACCACCCTTTCTAGATGGTCCAGTCCTGCTCTACTACGATAGCACTGGTGCCATAGCTCAGGCAAAGGAACCAAAGGTACACCAACGGACGAAGCATATCTTGCACTGCTTCCACCTATCTGGGAGATCATGAATCGAGGTGATATCGACCTTCAGAAAATCGATAGAAAGGAGAACTTGACCAACCCCTTCACTAAAGCTCTGGCAATAAAGGAGTTCGACAACCATAAGTTGAAGATGGATATTAGATACCATGCCAAGTGGCTTTAGGATAAGTGGAAGTTGTTGGAAAATATATCCTAAAATTAATCGTCAGCCTATTGACGGTTGAGCTACATTATATCTGTAATTGATTCATTAATAAATAGAATATATTTTTGATATTTTTTCATCATAAAGTGTTCACCTTCTAACAAACTCCATTATTGTGATAAAATTCTTAGGACTATTTAGCTTCAATAAAGCGAGAATTTATCGATTAGTCCTTAAATTTGTTCATGACCAAATGATAGGCTGTTAATTGAGGCAATAGTGTCTAACGAGATAGGTCACTGTATGCCATATAGATTGGCTGTTCTCTTAACCAAGAAGTATGGAGATACTGATATGGCATATAGGTGAGATGTATTGGTACATCATCATTGAACGTGACCAACTCCATAGCATTCTGCCGTCGAGAATATCTCTAATGGGATATAGATATAAGGATCCCTTGGACCTGAGATCACCTCAGTGACTTACAAGTAACTCACTATGCTTAGATACTGGACTAACTAAATTTCTAATTTAGTATTGAAAGGCTTCTGGGCATAGTCAAGTACTTGCGAAGTTAGAGTGTGATCAAGATGGAATTGACCACTCCAAGAGTTGGAGAAAAATGTATCACTGTATTTTAATATAGCAAAATCTTGGCCAGGGTAATCCATCAGATAGACTCAATATTTTGAAATATAATGTGGACAACCTTATTATAGTTGATAGTTGAACTCTAAGATATCCTATGAGTATTTAGGTCAAGGGGATAAATTATATGAAAACTATATCTACATGGATCTAAGGATGTTGTTCTACACATTCGACTTATCCAATCATCGGGTACCATTGCTAGATGGTCACTTCGATTAGTATAAAAATTTATTCTTATGCTACCGACTTAAGTATGAATCTATGAGGACAATAAAGTTCACTATCCGATCAGATGGTTGATCAACGATTAAGAATCATTCTAAGATTAAATGATCAATACGATTGATGTTTAACCTAGTGCAAATATTATAGGAGAATTGATTAGCAATTAGATTGCTAATTGACTTAATTTGATTAAGTTAGAGGGCTAAGATTAAGTCTAATTAAATATAATTTAATTAAATTTGATTTAGACTTGATTGGATCAAGTTCAATTGGTTTATTGGATAAGCTAAGTACAAGGTGAACAAGTCCTAGTTCAACTAGAACTTAGGTCAACTAAATTTTCTAATTTGATTAAAAAATTAAATTAAAATTAAATTAAATTTAATCTAATTTAATTAATTTTTTTATTTAGTTTAGAATCTAATTTAATTGGATTGAATTAATTCTGGTTTGATTTGATTTGAAAAATTATGTTGGACCAAGTCGAAATAAGAATCCTAATAAGACTAGGAATTTCCCTCCTTGTGCCACCTTAGCCCCAACACCCCCCCAACTCCTATTTTCTATGATTTGTTTCATGGAAAAGCCTCTCCCCAGGCTCTCTCATGCACACTCTTCTCTTTCTCTCCTATTTATTTGGGAATTAGTTAAGGACCAAGTCAATAGATGGAAAGTTATTGAGATTTTGAACTCTATATGATAGAATCCCAACAAACTTGAACTCTTCCCATGTGTGCCACCCCACCTTGATTCCTCTCTGATTTCCATGATGAAAAGGGAGTATTTTGTGCACACATTGCTGCTTGTCCACATGAAAAATAATGGAGGGGGCGCCCAAGAGTTGGGCTCCTCTTGTCATGCCCAATTTGTACATTCCTTGTCTAGGTATTTGACATAGACATGGACTCCTCTATATCTCTTTATATAGGATGAATTTTGGACTAATTTTTGAAGATATTCTAGATCATTGAGAGACCTTTGGGATGTGTGAAAATCAGGGAGAAAGAGTATTAGAACATGGAAATGTCATAGATACCAATCCAGGTGTCTAGGTGAGAGAATAAAGAAGAAGAAGGGTTCTTCTTCTAGGATTTTTTCTTTGATCTCTTCCTCCTTTAAAGATTTTTGAGAGGTTTCTTAGGTTTAAAATCTCTTCCCCTTCCTTCCAAAAATTGAAAAGTCTATGATTTGAAGAAAGTGGTTCTAGATCGATCATTAAAGAAGGATCAGTACAGTACTAGCATACTGTGTTGATTTCCTACATCGGACTTCTGATCGTGATTGTGGGCTCATGTGGATGACTCTTAGAGGCCGGATGTGTGTGCGGCTCGCAACTTCATTCTCAACCCCAGATTAGCAAGTTAGATTATCTAACTTGCATAGGTAATAGATCTAATCTAGCATACTGTGTTGATTTCCTACATCGGACTTCTGATCGTGATTGTGGGCTCATGTGGATGACTCTTAGAGGCCGGATGTGTGTGCGGCTCGCAACTTCATTCTCAACCCCAGATTAGCAAGTTAGATTATCTAACTTGCATAGGTAATAGATCTAATCTATTATTTTCATACATGCATTAGATGTAGTGTATATACATGTTGATGTGATCAACATGTTTTAGTTTCTTCTTTAAATTTTAAATTTTGATTTAATAACATGCCATGATCATGTAATAGATCTTAGATCTAGGATATTTTTAGATATTTAAAATTAATTTTAATTAATCTTAGTCTTTCATTGTCTGATCTTGAAAAGTTTCAAGATCTAGTCCTAAAATTCTAGATCAGGTTCCATCAAGGAGGACCTTATCCTGACATGGAATGAAAGGGAGAGGCCCTTTCAACGATCCTTTTATGCCCCAATAATCTTGTTAGAAATAGGAGGAGAACCTCATCCTAACAAGGATAGAAGTCCAACATATCAAGAATAGGAAGAGGACCTCGTTCTGACATGGAATGAAGGAAAGAGGCCCTTTCAACGGCCCTTTTGAGCTCTGGCAACTTTGTTAGGAAAAGGAGGAGAACCTCTTCCTAACAAGGAAGATAGCCAACCATGTCAGAAATAGGAGGAGAACCTCATCCTAACATGGAGGAAGATACCTATGGAGGATAGAAGACCTCATGTTTGTAAACAGGATGTATTATAAACATGAGGTAATGGAGAGAGAACCTCTCAATGGTCCTTTCATACCAAAACAACCTTGCCAAGAATGAAAAGAAGTATCTTATTTCAATAAGGGTAACATCTATTCGCAATAGGATCAAGAGGACCTCGTCTTGATAAGGCCCTAGGTCTTTAAATGGGAAGTTAACTATAGGCATGGAATAAAAACTTTCAGTTCCTAGACAAGAAAGTATTAGCTCCTAACTAAGTCACGAGATCCCCAATCATAGACAAGGGGGATAGACCTACAAAATGGCAGGCCAAGAACATCGCTCTAAAACCAAATATCGAAAACAATGCAAGAAAAGAAGTATATCACTATTTAATTGAGATAATAGTGAAGAAGAAATCAAAGGGACATCACTTCATTAAGACAAAATTCATTACAATGGAGGTCCACTTGACCATTCAAGAAAAAAAAAAGATGAAGAAGAAAGAACAGCCGAAGTTCTAAGAAGAAGATCCTGAACCTTCAGACTTTAAACTACCGGCCCTAGCTAATATAAGGAAATGTTTCAAATCTTCAATTTTATCTTTGAGATCCCTCCTTACCACTAAGCTCTCGCCAAGCAATTTATTGGACCTTTGAAGATCATCCTCCACTTCTCTTAGTCTCTTCCGCAAAAGCACCGACTCAGTTTCAGCATCCTTCACTATGCCTTCCTGGTAGACCATTTGAATTTTGAGCTCATGGAGTTTCCTCTAGGTACTATCAAAAGTCATAGTGAGATCCTGAAGGGAACTCTTTAAGGTGGCAACTTTGTCTGAATTTATCCTCGAGTTAGCCTGATCTTTGTCCACCAATTATTTTTGAAGTTGCATTATTTTGGAGTTCGCCATCCTGACTTTTTTTTTTTTATAATCATCGATCTGCCCACACCAACCGATCCGATAGGTATCGAATGCTTTTTCAGCATCGTCTAGTTGCTTTTGAAGGTCAGAGAACTTCTTGGACTAGTCCCAGCTGAATTTTGCTTGGCTCTAAGCCTAGGCCGGCCCTCTCTCAAATTGATTGATTTTCCCTCTAGCTTCATGGAATTCGGCCTCAAGAGAGCAAATCTTGGCTGTCAAGGTCTAGGACTTTTCACCAGCGAATCTTTTAATCTCCTCAAGCTCTTCTTTCAAATGATTTTTTTTATTAATATAGTCCATGAAATTTCTTTTATGCGCTTGACGAAGATAAGTAATCTCAATTGTGGTCTTCGAATAATTTTTCTTTGACTTCCAAAGTTCATCTTCTACCTTCTTCAACTTCTTTTTGGTCTGGTGAACTTCTTTCTCTAAATGCCTAATATGAGCTTTTAAGGGAATACCTTAAAACAAAGGATCGGCTTCGATAGGAGACTACATTTAGTATGTAAAGATATATATTATAATGCAAGAAAATTGCTAAAGAAAAGATTTATTTTCATTAATCAAAATATTTTTTAAATATAGGAAAGAAGAAAAAATAAAAAAGGTACAAAAGTAAGAGGTCTCAGACCTTTGGAGGAGCAGTAGAGGAGTTTGGTGAGACTTTAGTCGGTGCAAGTTCTTCGATAGCAAAGGGAGTAGGTGTGACAAGAGGCACAATGGAGGAAGGATCGATTGGTAGAAGATCAACGGCTGGGAAAGATGGTCCGTCTCATCATTAGAAGCTCCTTCATCCAAGAAACTGAGGTCAAGCTTGGAAAATCTATCGGTCACATTCTTCTAGCAAAGCTCATACATCTTGATGAAGGACAACTGGGCAAACTTGACTTTTATGTCCTTCATCTTTGAAGAAGCCTTGAACTCTTCCACTGCTTGAGTTTTTGCCTCCTGAAGCTACCTTGAGACCTACTCCTTCACTTCAGTAACTTAGGCTTTGGCTCTCTCCCTCCTCTTGATCTCCAAGTTTAGTTGTTTCTTTGCTTTCACAAAGGCATGTTCAGTGTTTTGTACCATCTTCTGAAGGCTCCCAACTTTGGCCATTTTCTTTTCAACGATATGGTCAACCTCAGCTTTCTCTTTAAGGAGGCCGCTGGTCTCAGCATGATGATCCTCTTGAATCTTCATTGCCTCCGACCTCAGACAGTTCATCACCTTAATAATGGTGAGCAGTTGATGACCTATCTACAAAAATAATAAAGCAAGTTATACAAATGAAGAAGTTCATAAACAAGTCAATCAAAGGAGAAAGGCAAAGTAGTTATCTCAAGGAAGGACTCTAGAGAGTCCCAAGTACGCTGCTCAGGATCGGCATCAATAATTTTATCCACAACCTCGACCAAAGTGCACCCGTCGATCAATTCCTTGACAATCTCTTGGTTGTGGAAAGGGTTTTCTTCCAGATTCTCTTCAGAAGCATTGGACTCACTAGGACGAGTCTTGCGCTTGACCTATTTAGAGGCCATCTTTGCTCTTTTCTTCTTTACTCTCTTTTTCTTTTCGATGGGAAGCTCCAAAGTTCAAACCTTGGCTTAAGGACTTAAGGAGATTGGAAGTGCTACAACCTCAGTGATAGTAGCAAGTTTAGTGGTGGCCGTGGTTGGAAGGACATCAACAGTGCCAGAGGCGGAGCTTGGGGCATCGACCCTTGCCTTTTTTAAAGGCTTACCAGGCGTAGCACCCTTCCTTTTATGGGTTTGAAGACCTTGAGAAATCTTCTGAAGTTTGCTCGCATCCATTTCTACAAAAAGGAATGAATTATCTTTAGAGGGCAGGACAAGAAAGTAACCTACAGAATTAAAAAATATATCTGCTAGATTGAAGGGACTCAGGCCTAGATTGAACAAAGTTTGATCTTTTATAAGTTCGAAAAGGAGGGAAACTCAAAAAATCCTAAGCTTGCTGATAGAATCAAGGTTATCCTTTTCTAAACTAGGAGCTCGATGAATTGAATCCCTCAGCTACCCCCAAGGAGGAAGTTCTAACCTAAGAGATAAGCATGAGACAAAGAAAAATTTTTTCTTTCAGTGATGAATGAAAGAAGGGGCGTCTTTAAGCAACCCCTTCTTACCAAACTGGGAAGACGGGTACCACTAGTCCTTGGCTATAAGATGGTGTTTGAAGGTGTAATAGTTACAGAACAAATACATAAATGGCCAAACTTCGGCTGAGATACAAAGGAAAAGAAACCTATGATGAACCTAAAGAAATTTGGGACCATGGAAGCAAAAAAAATATCTAGAAAATAGAGAAAAGCTATTTTAAAGGGGGGA
Organism: Cocos nucifera; assembly: GCA_006176705.1. Classification (NCBI taxonomy): domain Eukaryota; kingdom Viridiplantae; phylum Streptophyta; class Magnoliopsida; order Arecales; family Arecaceae; genus Cocos; species Cocos nucifera. The sequence goes on from QRFJ01000544.1 coordinate 97,141, forward strand.
ATTGAAAGATAAAGTTCAGTACGAAGGGCTTCAGTGTATAAATAGAAGCAACTCGGGAGAGGAGCACAAGCTCGATCGTTTGGCCTAGGGACCTCCAATTCATACTTTGAAGGCATCCTATATTGGATCCTTATCAGAGAAAGGTCATTGAGGCGCAGGAAATAAGGAGTGGTTTCGGGCATAAAAACTGGATGAGGTACTTGTTAGATGTGTGCCCTAGAAGTCAGATTAGCTATCACTTATAATACACTTCCAAGAGCAATTTTATAATTTTGACTATTAATTAATAAATGGGTTATTTTTCTACCATAGTATGTATTTAAAAGTGTCTGTGATATATCCTTCAAGTTAATGATAATGATAATTCATATTTTCAAGAGTTAAAAATTTAAGATATGAATTTTCATAATTAACTCATAAACTACTTCCGATCGTAGGATCAACACGAGAATGATAATCGATCCAAAAGATTGATGTATGATCGCTTTCTTAAAAAAGACGTGTCTTGAGTCTACGGTGTTGAGACATCAGAGCAAGAGTATAAATACTTATTAGAGAATGAGGGCACTGAGCATGACCACCTCGAGTAGTCATAAAGAAGTCTACCTTCTCATCGATGACTGACTCGAGGATGCAGTGGTGTGTATGGTTTTTTGATCTGAGGTGCATCGACAGATCACCTTGAGGGTGTTATTATTTGACTATACCATAACTCGATCTCCAAGCCATTCGATATCCTGAGGTGTATGTTGGCTATAGCATGTTCATTATAGGAATTGGATTGCACTAATAAGGGAATCTATCTACCTCGATAGATGAGAAGTAGTCCTATGATAATCATGAGATTGAGTCCTTAAGCCCATGGCCATGGTAGAGTGAAGATGATAGAAAGAGTTTCTATTAGGATTTCATATTGGACTTGAATCGAATGATTAATTCATATGATGGATATTAGGTTTGACGAGTTCACCTAAACCCTAATCCTGTCGTGGCTCAAGATAAAAGAACCCAATCACACAAGCAACTGCACTGAAAGGTTCACTTTCAATTCTGATGGATTGCCATTATATACTGCTAGGTGTCACTGGTGGATTTTGGAAGCAATTAGAATTATTTTGATGATCAATCATTCTAATTGTATAAATTAAAAATATTCTAGTCCATCGAAAGGTGTTTCGATGATGTCAATGACCGAGATCATGATATATCTCATTACCATACAGAATTGGACCTAATTGGGTCACACAAATAAGGGTTTGGATCTAGATGTCATCAATTGAGCAAATCTAGTTCGATTGATTTGGATTAGATCCAATCAGGTTCAAGGTAATCGTGCTAGCACACGATTGAGCCTGACTTTCTCCTTCTAAAATCTTTCTAATTCATCAAAATTAAGTCAAATTTGAGTTGACTCATTATTTTATTTTGAATGGGTTTATTTTCATCTAACTAAAATAAGTTCAGATCAGATTAATTATAGAAATTAAATCCATTCATAGTCAAATTGGACTAGGGTCTAAAGTTGACCTATTTGAGAGAATTAAGGGTCACTTGATTAGATGCTTTTAGAAAATTCTTTAGAACTAATTTTGATCTAATTTTTGGATATGTGATAGAGCACTAATTATACATTGGGTATACCAAATTTTATGATTTTTAGAGATGTCTAGACTATGTTCTGATAGAGATTGATTTGGATCAAACTCTTAAGGGAAGAGTCCTAGGTGCGGTAGACTCTTCCTTATATACTCATGTCGCCACCTTCTAGATTGATTTTTGGCATCAAAATTAGATGGGATCTAGAGATTTTCATAGAGATCACATCCAGAGTTTCAATGGTGAAAAAAATAAGAATTTTGGTCAAAGAGGGACTCTAACTTAGTGCTATGCTTTTGTATGAGAACCCTTGCGCCAAGGCTCTTCATATACAAATATTTTTCATACCCAAAGGCTTCCATTCTAGATATCCCACACCTCCTCTATCCTCTCTCTCCCTCTCTTCTATATGCCTAAAAGGTTAGGTACAAATCTGAGAAGAAGATCTAATCAAATTTTATAAAGAGTTCAGTATCTACGCGATGGTGTTCGTGGGATAGACACGCTGCCTTCAGAAATTTTTTTTGAAGGACTTTCAGATTAGATTCAGATATGATCTTTGGAGAAAAGATTTATGAGAAGAATACATTCAAATTCTTCCTAAGTGGATATTGGTAGAGGCCAGGCACATGCGTGGCTCCTTCCAGAACCTCAGAAAACATCAAGATCATCGTAGGATAATCAGATTATCCAAACAAGGTATGGAATTAAATTTGATTTAATTTTTATTTTTATTTTTAAAATTAGATCATCAGGATTAGATCTATGAAATTTTAGATTAGATTGGATTATTTAAAAAAATTTTAAAAAATTAATCTCAGATCTAATCAGATTTGCACGATCCTATGGTGGAAAATAGGATTTTTTTCTCAACTAATATCAGAGCTGCGTTAGCAGTTCTTCAAATGTACCTTAGATCTAATTTTATTTTTAATTATGATCTAATATTAAAAAGTTTTAGATGTCACATCAGATATGATTAGGTCTAAAATTAAAAAATTAAAAATTAAATAATTTAGATCTAATATGTATGAGATGCATGACTAGATTAGGTATAGAATAATTCTATGTGTAGTCGAGTATAATCATGTATTTATTTTGATTAAATATAATTTTAGATCTATTTAATTTTTATTTTTTAATATTATAATTATTGTAATTAGATTTAAAAATAAAAAATAAAGTTTTAATTTTTGATTTATTCATATGAGATATGAAAGATGCATGCTTAGACTAGTCATAGAATAGTTCTTTAAGATGTTTAGAATAGTTTTATTTTTGATATGATCAAATTTAAAATTTTTTTTAAATTTAATATGTGATATTTTAGATCTAAAAGTATGCATATTGATGATACATAAGATGTATGCAAGACATATATTAGTTACATCTTTTTATATATGATATATGATCTAACTAGTTTTATAATAAAAATTATACTTCTGATTAAGGAGTTTCCCATGGCTGTCCGATCATAAGAATAAAGTAGGATTTAAGACCCTCTTCTTCCATTCAATAGGATGTTCTTATGGCGTGTAGGGGTGCTGCACGTTCATCCTTAATCAAAAATCAAAACTTATTTTTTTGCAAAATCCTAGATCCTGAAACCTTAGGATTTTTATTACTTATTTTGTTCATGAATCCAAAATATAATTAAGAATTAAGATTATGAAATTAATTAGGTCTAAAAATTATGAATTTTTAGATCTAAGATATGTTCATAAAATTAGATTCGGACTTGGGTAGCTCAATTAGGTCTAGCGGTTGATCAAACCAAATCAAGAGTTGATTAGGTGGGATCAAACAAAGCTTAAATTTGATCAACCTAATAAGATTAAGTCTGGGTCAAGATCGAATCACATTGAGATGTGACTCAATCAAGTCAAGACCTAATTTGGCACCATGGTTCAAGCCTGGATTGTAGGCTAATCTAATTAGTTTTGATTCAATAATTTTGTGTCTAAGGTAAGTCTGATAGATATGATCGACTGATTTTTAATTGGGAGCTACTTGACCTGAATGTGTTCTTATCGAGTTAATGACATATCCCTTCCATCGATCTCACTTACTTGGCCATTTATGTCAACCCAATTCTAATTTGAGATGGCTAATAATTCGAGCCAACCCAGGCCACTAGGTTAGTCATAATTATTATGACTAAGTCAAGTCAAATTTAAAGAGACCTAAATTAAATCTTTCTAAGAAAATATTAAGTTTAAGATCTTCCACCATTATAGATATGTGGGCCCTTCTCGGGATTGATTATTCTTGGCTGGATATAATGGTTCAATTGCACTGGAAAGACTTAATCATGTCTATTAGGCATTAGATGCTATGGGTTGGAGGATGGATTGGGCTCAATATTTTGGATATGATGAGGGATCAGGAATTCAATCTGTGCAAATGGTGGGTCTGACTTAACTAAGGAGTGGATCAATATTCTAAACACGGTGAGATTCATGAATTAGAGACCAGGTTAGGGTGCACCATGATTAGAGAATCATTGGATAAGAGTTGTCCACTCATCGATTAATCTATCACCAATAACTGTTAGATGAGGTGGTGAGTCAGTTGATGGGACCACACCACCAACTATAAATCAATAATCATGAAGATTTTTGCATCTCTGCTAAGAAAGTGTAGGGATCCGAGTAAATAGTGGAAGCCTAATTTATTTAAAAATAAAACTTCTAAATAAATTGCTTAAGTCTAATTATAAAATCTAACTAGAAGCTTTGACTCTCTATAGTAAAATATCTACGTCCAACCTATTAGCTCGTATTCTGAACACCCATAGACTAACCGGATCCAACTATAAAGATTGGCTCCAGAAATTTAAAATTATTTTAGATTTTGAGAAGTTGACTCATGTATTGGAATAGGATCCTCCCACCTTATCAGTCTGTCCAACCGCTGATCAGAGAGCATCTCTCAAGAAGTGGATGGATAAAGATAATAAAGCCAGGTATTACATATTGGGCTCGATGTCTGATGAGCTTTAGTGCCAACATGAAGACATTAAGACTAGCCACCAAATGTTGGCTCACCTATAAGAGTTGTTTAGTGAATAAAGTCATGCAGCCAAATATCAAGTAACTAAAAAACTGTTTAAGGCTCAAATGCATGATGGATAGTCGGTATAAGATCATTATCTGATGATGATCAAGAACATAAAAGAGCTTGAGAAGCTCATTGTTATGTTAGATCAGGATCTGCAGACTGACATAATTCTGCAATTCTTGACTGATGCATATGGATAGTTCATCATGAACTACCATACGCATAAAATTTAGAATACCTTGGCTGAGCTTATGAATATGCCGGTTACTGCTGAGCTTTCTATGAAAAGTTTTAAAGGCTCAATACTTGCTATGGAGCAAACTTCTTTTAAGAGAAAGTCTTCTGAAAAGAAGAAGAAGTCCGTGAAGAAGCAGAAGATGAAAGGTGGGAAGAAGAAGAAGACAGAGCCGAAGAAGAAGGCCACTGATAAAGAAAAATATTTTTATTACAACACTGATGGCCACTAAAAGTGGAACTATCCTCTTTACCTAGCCAGCCTGAAGAACAAGAAGGAGGCAGGTCCTTCTGGAGGTATGCTCATTATAGAATCTAATCTTATGATTTCTTCTGCATCCAGTTGGGTGCTTGACTCTGGTTTTAGTGCTCACTTGTGCACTTCTATGCAGGATCTTGAAGATAGCAGAGGCTGAGGGATGGTGAGATGATCCTACGTGTTGGGAATGGTGCAAGAGTTGCTGTTGCGATCGTTCAAATCTACCCTCTACGATTACCATTAGGATTATACTTAGTACATAAGAACTATTTTTTTTTATGTGCCTACAATAAGCAGAAATTTAGTTTCTATTTTATGTTTAGTATAGGAAGGCTATGTAATTAGTTTTCTTAAGGACCATTGTAATATTCTTTATGAAAGAAATAAAATTGCAAGTAGTTTTCTTATAAATGATCTCTATCAATTACATATTGATGTTTCTATTTTTAATATTGAGCAAAACGTGAATGCTATAAGATCAAAGCAACCTAGGGATAGTCTAAATGATAGGTATCTTTGGTACCTTAGGCTAGATCATATAGCTGAAGATAGGGTTAACAAATTAAAGAAATCCAGGCTGTTGAGTTGATTAACTTTTGAGTCATATCCGATTTGTGAATCATGCCTTCATGGCAAAATGATCAAGCTTCCTTTTATGGGACATGGGGGAAGGACCACGACCTGCTTGTCCTAGTACATACTGATGTATGCGGCCCATTTGATGTGCCAGCTAGGGATAATTACATCTACTTCATCATCTTTACCGATGATTTATCTCTGCACGGGTATGTGTATTTGATGCGACACAAGTTTGAAACTTTTGAAATATTTAAAAAATTTAGACTCGAAATAGAAAAATAAATAAAAAAATCCATTAAGATTCTTCGATCAGATCGAGAAGGCGAATACCTTAGTCAAAAATTTCTAGACTATCTTAAGGATTATGGCATAGTCTTTCAATGGACTCCACCTAGAATGCCTCAATTCAATGGGGTTTCAGTACGAAGAAATCAAATCTTATTAGATATGGTTCAATCCATGATGAGCTTCACAGACCTTCTTAAGTTTCTTTGGGGATATAGTCTGTTGATCGCTATATATCTACTGAATAGGGTTCCATCTAAAATCGTTCCTACCACACCGTATGAGATATGGCATGGTAAGAAACCAAGTCTAAGTCATCTCAAAATTTGGGATTATCTGTCCCATGTCAAGAGACAACAGATGGATAAATTAGAGTCTAGGTCCTTTAGAGCTTAATTTATTGGGTATCCTAAAGAGTCATTAGGATATTTTATCTATCTCCCAGAAGATTATAATGTGATTGTGAGTCGACACGCCATCTTTCTTGAAAAATAGTTCATTCAAGATGATGGCATCAAAAGATAGATTAGGCTCGAGGAAAAAGTCTTCCACGAGCCACGAGCCAAGGAACCTATGGAACCCAATCAGTGAAGGAACCAAATCTAGGATTTCATAAGTAGATCTTGAAACTTTTTCAAGATCTTACAGTGGAAGACTTAAATAAATCTAAAATTTATTTAAATAATTATATAAATATTTAGATCTCAGATCTATTACATGATTAAGGTATGATATTAAATCAAAAATTAAAATCAAATAAGAAAGAAAAAGATTGATCAAATCAACCTAGATCTATACTACATCAAATGCAGGTATGAAGTTTATAGATTAGATCTATTACCTGAGCAAGTTAGATGTTTTAACTTACTGATCTAGACTTGAGGATGAAGTCATGAGCCACACATACTTTCGGCCTGTAGGAGTCGTCCACACGAGCCTACGATCTCTGATCTTAAGTCCGATGCAAGAAATCAGCACAGCATGGTAGTACTGTGCTGATCCTTCTTCGATGGTTGATCCGATGCTCCCTTCTTCAAAATTTAGACTCTCCAAAATATGAGAAGGAATATGAGAGTTTGCTGATCTGAGACTCTCTCATAAAAAACTCAAAAAAAAGGAGGAGAGATTGAAAATAAAACAGCCCTATAAGAAGACCCTCTTCTTCTTCTCTTTTCTCTCACCTAGACACCTAGCTCGGTGCCTATGGAACCCCCACGCCCAAGGACCCTCTTCCTCTGATTTTTGCACACCCCAAATCTGTCCCAAAGTTATATATTTCATAAAGAAATTAGAACAAAATTCATCCAATAAATAGGAGAAAAGAAGAGTCCAAGTTAGGTCAAATTCCTAGACTAGGAATATCCAAACATGAGAAGTTGTTGGGGCACCCAACTCTTAGGCGCCTTCTCCATAATTTTTGGCATGGACCAACAAGGAAGGGCACAGAAAAAAGAAGATTATTTTTATAGAATAAAAGAAGAATTAATTAAAAGAGGGAGTAGCACTCAAGAAAAGATGTTTTGGTCAACCAGGATTCTATCTTATAGAATCCTAAGCAAAATCAATTCCTCCTTTGACTTGGTCTTCCACCTAACTTCCATATATGACTTGGAGGGAGAGAAGGGGCATGGAAATTAGGATGAAAGAGATTTTCCATGAAAATTACCTAAAAAATAGGTATGGGGGGTGTTGGGACCAAGGTGGCATAAGGAGATAAGGAGTCCTAGTCACACTAGGACTCCTATTTTGACTTGGTCAAACAAGATCTTTTAACCAAATAAAATCAAGATTAAACCAACTCAATTAAACAAAGCCCTAACCCATTTAAGAACTTAATTAAATTAAATTTAATTCTAATTTATTTTTAATCAAATTAAAAAATTATGTTAATCTGAGTTCTAGTTAGATTAGGACTAGTTCTTCCTTGCACTTGGCATATCTAATAAACCAATTGAACTTTATCCAATCAAGCCCAAACTAAATATAATTAAATCATATTTAATTTGACTTAATCTCAACCTATTGGCTTAATCAAATAAAGCTAATTAGTAATTCAATTGCTAATCGATCCTCCTGCAACACTTACACTAGGTTAAATACCAATCGTATTGATTGTTTAACCCTAGAATGATTCTTAATTATTGATCAACTATCCGATCAGATCATGAGCTCTAATATATGTGACCTCATAGGTTTAAACCTAAGTCGATAGCATAAGAATAAATTTTTATACTAATCAAAGTGACCATCTAGCAATGATACCAGACGGTTGGATAGGTCGAAGGTGTAGAACACCATCCTTAAAACCCATGCGAATATAGTTTTCATATAATTCTTCCCCTTGACCAAAATACTCATAGGACAACTCAGAGTTAAGCTGTCAGCTCTGATCAAGTTGTCCACATTGTATTTCAAAATATCAAATCCATCTGATGGATTATCCTGGCCAAGGCTTTGCTAGATTGAAATACAATGATGCATTGTTCTTCAACTCTTGAAGTGGTCAATCCCATCTTGATCATACTCCGACTTCGTAGGTACTTGATTGTGCCCAGAAGACTTCCATTGCTGAATTAGAATTTTAGTTAGTTTGATACCAAAGCACAGTGAGTTGCTTACAAGTCACTGAGGTGATCTTAGGTCTAAGTGATACTAATACTTATATTCGATCAAAGACATTCTTGATAGTAGAATGCTCTGAAGTTGGTCATGTTCAATGATGATGTACCCATACATCTCACCTATATACCATACCAGTGTCTCCACACTTCTTAATTAAGAGGACAACTAACCTATATGGCATACAGTGACCTATGCTCCATAGCTGCTGTCATCCTTATTAACAGTCTATCATTTGGTCGTGAATAAATTTAAGGACTAATCGATAAATCCTCTCTTTATCAAAGATAAATATTCCTAAGGACTTCATCACAATAATGGAGTTCATTAGAAGATGTAAACTTATGATGAAAAGGATGCTAAAATATTTTTATTAATTAATAAATCAATTACAATATCTCAACCATCAACAGACTGATGATTAGCTTTAGGACATAATTTTCAACAACTCTCACTTGTCGTATAGCCACTCGGCATAGTATCTAATACCCATCTTTGACTTATGGTTGTTAAACTCCTTGATTGCTAGGGTTTTGCTAAAGGGGTCAGCTAGGTTCTCCTTTACGTCGATCTTCTGAAGATCAATGTCACCATGATCCATGATCTCACGGACTAAATGGAAGTAGCATAGAATGTACTTTGTTCATTGGTGTGCCTTCGGTTCATTTGCTTGAGCTATGGCACCGGTGCTATCATAGTAGAGCAGGACTGGACCATTAATGGAGGGTGCTACTCCGAGCTCGGTGATGAAATTTCTCAGTCACATAACTTTCTTTGCTGCATCTGATGCTGCCATATACTCTGCTTCGCAAACAAAGTCAGTCACTATATGCTGCTTGAAACTTTTTCAGTAGATGGCTTCACCATTTAGAGTAAAGATATACCCTGATACACTTTTATTATCATCATGATCAAATTAAAAGCTAGAGTCTGTAAACCCCACAAGCTTTAGATTTGACTCACCATAAACCAACCATTGATCCTTAGTATTTCTCAAATACTTAAGGATGGTTTTAACCACCTTCCAGTGATTTTCTCCAGGATCAGACTGGTATCTACTCACTACTCCTAGTGAGTATGCCACATCTGATCTTGTACATATCATTACATATATTAATAGACCCAACTATCAAAGCAATGAAATTACTCATTCATTCTCTCTCTCTTAGAGTTGTCGGACAATCCTTCATAAAGAAAAAGTAATAAACTTTTTGGAAGATAGATAAGCCTTTTTTTAAAAAATCATCCTGCTATCTACACACACATTTGGTCAATGAATGAATTAATACAAAATACCAAAGACCTTTCTATAAATCTTTATCAAAAGATGCTTCATCCAGTCTTCATGGAAGAACTATAATGAAAGCAGACTTTTATTTTTTGTAGTGCGGGGATTTCATTCTCAATTAAGAGAATATCGTCCACGTACAAAATAAGAAAAACCACTATTAGAATATTTGATTAATTTGGGTCTGGATGTCATCAATTGAGCTAATCCAGTTTGATTGATTTGGATTAGATCGAATTAAGTTCAAGGTAATCATGCTAGCATACGATTGATCCTGATTTTCTTCTTTTGAAATTTTTTTGACTCATCGCAACCAAGTCAAATTTAATTTAATTCATTCTTGTATTTTGAATAATTTTTTTTTCATTTGACTAGAACAAGTCTAGGTTAGATTAATTATAGAAATTAAATCCATTCGTAGTCAAATTGGACTAGGGTCTAAAGTTGACCTGTTTGAGAGAATTGAGAATCACCTGATCAGATGGTTCTAAAAAATTTTTTAGAATTTATTTTGATCTAATTTTTGGATATGTGATGGAGCACGTATTATACATTGGTTGTACCAAATTTTATGATTTTTATAGATATCTAGGCTAAGTTTTGATAGAGTTTGATTTGGATCAAACTCTTAAAGGAAGAGTTCTAAGCACAATGGACTCTTCCTAATCTACTCATGTCGCCACCTTCTAAATTGATTTTTAGCATCAAAATTAGGTGGGATCTGGAGATTTTCATTGAGATCATGTCTAGGAGTCCGAATGGTTGAAAAAATAAGGATTTTGGTCAATGAGGGACTCTAACTTGATGCTATGCTTTTATATAAGAATCCTTATGCTAAAGCTCTTTACGTAGAAATATTTTTCATACCCAAAGGCTGCCATTGTAGATATCCCATACCCCCTCTATCCTCTCTTTCCCTTTCTTCTACATGCCTAAAAAGTTGGGCATAAATCTGAGAAGAAGATTCAATCAAATTTCTGAAGAGTTCAGCATCTATGCGACGATGTTCATGAGACGGACATGCTGCCTTCAGAAATTTTTTTTGAAGGACTTCCAAATTAGATTCAAATCTGATCTTTGGAGAAAAAATTTATGAGGAGAAGACATCCAAATCCTTCCTGAGTGGATACCGATAGAGGCCAGGTGCATGCGTGGCTCCTTCTAGAATCTCAAAAAATATCAGGATCATCATAGGGTAATCAGATTACCCAAACAAGGTATGAAATTAAATTTGATTTAACTTTTATTTTTATTTTTAATATCAAACTATCATGATCAGATTTGAGAACTCTTAGATCAAATCAAATCATTTAAAAAGTTTTAAAAAAATTCATCTCAGATCTGATCAGATTTGCATGATCCTACGGTGGAAAATAGGATTTTTTCTTCAATACCACCCAAAGGTCAGCTTCTATCCTAGAGTTAGGATTTTAGGAGTTTGGGTCATCCAGGCTCCTAGAACCAGTAGACTAGGATACTTTCAAACACATTTGGATCAAAATAAATCCAAAAAATTTTTGAAAAATTATGAAAAAAGAGTAATAGAACCCCAAAAGGAAAGGATAGTGAAACCTGCCTCAGAAACTCGAGGAAAATCCGAAAGATGAGCAAAAAAGTAAAGAAACAAAGGGAGGAGGATGAGAAACTAACCTAAGTCAAATGAAGAACTTAGAAAGGTGATTGGAAAGACAAAACATGATGGAGAAGGATGTCAATGGCCAAAATATTGCAGTACTGGGAGAGCAGGATGTTCAGAGAAAGCAAAATGTGAGGGAAGGAGAAGGAGGACTCTGATGGAGATGAGAAGATGAGGAAAGAAGGAAGGTTTAAATAATAAGGAGAAGTCCAAAATGATTATGATTGTAGACCCTCCTCAGTCGATCCTGACCTGCCACGTATCCCGTTCATCATGCTGATCTCTGACGCCTGACAGAGCAATAACTGCATTGTACATAAAGCTCCGCACCAGATAGGTTTTCGCAAGAAGGTGACTCTTTTAGTCATTCATCCACTAAGAAGCTTCGATGCCAGGGGAAAAAGCTAAGATTTTCTCATCTTTCGAGAGTAGGAAAGCGATAAAGAACTTCAGCTACTATGACTTTTGTAATTCTTCATTCGGAGCTTCAAACTTGGGAGTAGGGGGATAAGTATTACGGGTAAAATAAGCCCCATCAAAGTCCTTAGTGGCTGACCTTCATTCTATGAAAATCGGCCAATCTTCTCAGTAGCAACCCGTAATTGCAGAATTTGTTCGAGGCCTACTAAAGTCTAATAGGACAAGCTTGGGCAATAAAGAGAAGCACTATTTCATTAACTTTGCTTTTTGACTCAAGATGAATAACAAGATTTTTAGCATTGAAGCCCCAACCAATCCAATCCTAACAAACAATGGATTCTGAGGATAGATGAACTCCTTCCTGATGAACTCCTTGCAGATGAACTCCTTCTAGATGAACTCCTTCTAGCCATGATCCCCACGCCCTCTCCAATAGCACTCTTGCCATCCGAACTCCTTCCAATCATGCTCCCTCCGATTACGCTTCTTCTGGTCAAATTTTTTCAAAGAAAACTATCTTTGATTAGCCAACCGAACTTCTCTAGGTCATCGAGGGAAGCACCAACGGACTATAAATAACCCATCAGGTGCAGTTCTGTTAGATATATGTGCCGTAGAAGCCAGAATTGGCTGACACTTGTAATATACTTCTAGGGGCAAAATTATAATTTTGACTAAAATCAATAAATGATTTATTTTCTATCAAATATGTGTATTTAGAGTCTATGATACATCCTTTGAGTTAGTGGCAATGATAATTCATATTTTCAAGAGCTGAAAATTTAAGACATGAATAATCATTATTAACTCATAAAATGCTTCCGACCATAGGATCATCACGAGGATGGTGATTGATCCGGAAGGTTGGTGTACAATCGCTTCTCTTTAGTAGATGAGTCTTGAGTCTATGGTGTGGAGACACCAGAGCGAGAGTACAGGTACTCATTAGAGAACGAGGGCACTGAGCGTGACCACCTCGAGTAGTCATTAGGGAGTCTACCTTCTCATCAATGACTGACTCGATGCTATAGTAGTGTGTCTGGTTCTTCGACCTGAGGTGTATCGGTAGTTCACCTTGAGGGTGTTATAGTTTGACTACACCATTACTCGATCTCCTAGCCATATGAAACTCTGAGGTGTATGTTGGCTATAGCATGTTCATTATAGGAACTGGATGGCATCAAGATGGAACCTATCTACCTCGATGGTAGAGGAGCAGCCCTATGATAATCATGAGAATCAAGTCCAGAAGCCCATGGCCATGGCAGAGTGAAATAATAAAAAGAGTTTCTATTTAGATTTTCACATTGGACTCGAATCGAATGATTACATCATATGACAGAAACTAGGGTTTGACGAGTTCACCTAAACCCTAATCTGATCGGGGCTCAAGATAGAAGAACCGAATCACACAGGTAGCTGCACCAAGAGGACGCATTCAGCTCTGATGGTTGCCACCATATACTGTTAGGTGTCACTAGTGGATTTTGGGAGCAATTAGAATGATTTAGATGATCGATCATTCTAGCTGTTCGAATCAGAAGAGTTCTGATCCATCGAAAGAGGAGTTTCGATGTATCGATGATAGAGATCATGACATATCCCATTACCATACAGAACTGAACCTAACTGGGTCACACAAACAAGGGTTTGAATCTGGTGATCTTCAATTGAACTGATCCAGTTCATTGATCTGAATGAGATTTATTAGGTTCAAGAAATATCGTGCTAGCACTCGATTGAACCTAAGTTCTTTCTTTCTATCATAAATAAGTTGTCCTGTCTGAGCCAAAGGAGTTTGTGCTCAATCAGAAGCCTTCATATGGTCTGACTGGAGGTTGTCCAAGTCAGAAAAGATTATCTTATTTTATAAGATATTACCTGCCATTTTTGGTCACCTGCCATTTCTTGTTCTTTGACTTTGGTCAAAAGTCTACCTTTGACTGGTCAAACGTTGACCATTGATACTTTGACTTTTGACCACATATCATGCATCTATTGGAGAGCTGGTGGGGGCCTGTCCCCCTACCAGAACCTAGCAAGGAGGAGGGTGCACGCCACCCTAGACGTGCGCCCAAGTTGGAGGCGTCTAGGAGTCCTTGTTGGATAAGGACTCCACCTTCCTTTTGGATTCCAATTAGAGTTCTTCTAAGAATCCAGTTTGACTGGTCTTAGGCACTCTCTAAGGAGAAATCCAGGGGACTCTATTCCCACCAATCAGATTTAGATCTGATTTCACAAAGGGTTGTGATTGGTTGGGAAGAAGAGGAGTTGGATCACAGTTAGTCTATAAATAAGATCCTGTGCCCAACTCAGAAAAACATGATGAGATGATTGAATCACAATTCCCCACGCCCCTAGGCTATCTCTCTCCTCCTTCTCCATGCCAAACCATCTTCTCCCCTTGCTCTCCACATCCAAAAGGAGTTTTGAACTTTTGGTTGGTGCAATTCAGATCAAAGAAAGGCGATCAAAAGCTAGAAGGCTGCAATGCTGCAAAGTACAACTGCTGATCTTCAAAAGGAGTTTTGAAGATCCTTCAGATCAGATCTAGATCTGATTTTGGAGACATGATAGAGAAGAAGAGGATCTCCAGATCTAGCCCAAGTTGATGATGGTAGAGGCCAGGCGCTTGCGTGGCTAGATCCAGAACCTTTCCGCTGCATACAGGATCATCACGGTAATTGGATTACCAAATAGGTTAAATTTAAATTTGATTTAATTTATTTTTATTTTATTTTATTTATTAAAATAATAAGAATTAGATCTAAAATATCTCAGATCTGATACAGATCAAAGAGAAAAATTTTTGAAATATATCTCTTGATCTGATCAGATCTGAACGAACCTGGACTGAGAAATCAGGATTTTCCTTCAACTGGTATCAAAGCCATGGTTCTAAAAATATTTAGATCTGATTTTAAATTTATTTTAATTAAAAAATAATTGATTTTAGATGTCACATGAGATGTGATCAGATCTAAAATCAAAAAAAATTAAAATTAAATGATTAGAATCTAAGATTAGAAGATATGCATGACTAGTTCTAGAATAGAATAGTTCTATAGAATAGTCTTGCATGTTTTCAATTTAATTTGATTAACCCATATTTTAGATTCATTTATTTACTATTTTTTGATATTATAATGGTTATAATAATATCTAAAAAAAGTAATTAAATTTTTTATTTTTAAATATCATATGAGATGTGATTGATGCATGTCTAGACTAGTTGTAGAATAGTTCTACACAGTTGTCTAGATTAGGGTTTATTTTGATAAGATCAATTTAAATCTAATTTTTAGATTATTATGAGATAATTTAGATCTGAGAACATGCATAATTCGATACATGAGATGTATGCAAAATATGCCATGATTAGATCTACTTTGTATATGAGATATATGATATAGATCTGATACTGTCTTGTAGTATTGAATGTTCCTGATTAAGGCGTTCCTCTTGGCCGTCCGATCATAAGAACGAAGAAGGATTTGAAGGCCCTCTCTTCCTATTCGATGGGGTGTTCTTATGACTTGTAGGGGTGCTGCGCGTTCGTCCTTAATCAGAAACCCAAAACTTACTTTTTGCAAAATCCTAGATCCTAAAACCTTAGGATTTATTGTGCATATTTTGTTTATGAACCCTACTTAATTAAGAATTAAGTTTATGAAATATTAATTAGGTCTAAAATTGAGAATTTCAGATCTAAAACATATTCATAATACTGGGTTCGGGCTTGGGTAGCTCAATTAGGTCTAAGCGGTTGATCAAACCGAATCAAGAGTTGGTTAGATGGGATCAATAATGCTTAAATTGACCAGCCTAATAGGATTAAGTCTGGGTCAAGATCGAGTCATGATCAAGCAAGACCTAATTAGGCTTAGAGGTTAGAGTCTGGATTGTAGGCTAACCCAATTGGTTCTGACTCAACAATTTGGTGTCTAAGGTAAGTTTGGCACATACGACCGATTGGTTTTTAATTGGAAGCTACTCGACCTGAATGCGTTCTTGTACGAGTTAATGGCATATTCCTTCCACCGGTCTCACTTACCTGGCCATATCTATTGACACAGTTCTGATCTGAGATGGTCAATAATCCGAGCTAACCCATGCCACTAGGTTAGTCATAATTATTATGACTAAGCCAAGTCTAGTTTAATGAGAACTGAATCAATTCTCCCTAAGAAAAGATTAAGCCTGAGGTCTTCCACCATTATAGATGTGCGGGCCCTTCCCGGGGTTGATTGTTCTCGGCTGGATACAGTGGCTCAGTTGCACCGGAAAGATGCAACCATGTCTATTAGGCATTGGATGCTATGGGCTGGAGGATGAGTTGGGCTCAATATTTTGGATACGGTGAGAGACTCAATTAGGAACCCAGTCTATGCAAATGGTGGGTCTGACTTAACTAAGAAGTGGATCAATATTTCGGATACGGTGAGATTCATGAATTAGAGACCAAGTTTGGGTGCACCATGATTAGAGAATCATTGAACAAGAGTTGTTCACTCATTGGCTAACCCATCACCAATAACTGTTAGGTGAGGTATGAGTCAGTTGGTGAGACGCACCACCACTAGAAAATCATAATCGTGGAGATTTTTGCATCTCTACAGAGGAAGTGTAGGGATTTGAGAAAATAGTGGGAGCTAATTTGTTTAAAAATAAAATCCCTAAACAAATGTCAAGTCAAAATATAATAATCTAACTAGAATCTTTGACTCTCTATAGGAAAAATATCTGCGTCAACCCATTGTACGTATCCTGACACACATAGACTGACCGGACCATTATAAAAGATTGGCTCAGGAACTACAAATTATTTTGGGTTCTGAGAAATAACCTATGTTTGGATCAGGACCCTCCATCTACCAGCCCGTCCATCTGTTGAAATAGAGAGCGTCCTGAAAAAATGGATAGACGAAGATAATAAGGCCAGATATAACATGTTGGGCTCGATGTCTGATGAGCTCAACGCCAATGAAGGATATCGGGACTGCATGCCAAATGTTGGCTCACCTGCAAGAGATGTTTGGTGAACAGAAGTCGCGCAAGCCAAATATCAAGTCACGAAATAACTTTTTAAGGCTAGATGCGTGATGGGCAGTCAGTCCAAGATCATTGTCTGACAATGATCAAGGACATGAAAGAGCTTGAGAAGCTCGGTGTGAAGTTTGGACTTGGACCTGCAGAATGAGATATTAGTTTGGCAATTGCTTTTGATCGATGCATATGGCAATTCATCATGAATTACACTCATAACTTCAGAATTTCTTGGCGAATTATGAATTGTTGGTTACCGCTGAGCTTTCTATGAAAGGTTCTAAAGGTCAGTTCTTGCTAAATGGAATGGACTTCTTCCAAGAAAGAACTTCTGAAAGAAAAAGAAGTTTTGTAAAAAAGCAAAGGTGGAAGGATCAAAGAAGAAGAAAGGCAGAGCCAAAAAAAAGAAGTTTGTAAAAAAGCAAAAGGTTGAAGGATCAAAGAAGAAGAAGTTTGTAAAAAAGGTCGATGGCAAAGGAAAGTGTTTCCATTGCAACAGCGATGGCCATTGGAAGCGGAATTGCCCTACTTACTTGGCCACCCTGAAGAACAAGTAGGAAGGTCCTTCTGGAGGTATGCTCGTTATTGAGTCTAACCTTATAGTTTCTTTTGCATCCAGTTAGGTGCTTGACTTTGGTTCTAGTGCTCATCTGTGCACTTCTATGCAGGGTCTTGAGGATAGCAGGAGGCTGAGAGATGGAGACATGATCTTACGTGTTGATAATGGAGCAAGAGTTGCTGCAGTAGCCGTGGGAACATACCCTCTTCGATTACCATCTGGTTTAGACTTAGTTTTGAAAAACTGTTATTTTGTGCCTGCAGCTGCAGAAATTGATTTCTGTTTCATGCTAGCACAAGAAGATTATGTATCAACCTTCTTTAGGACCATTGTAACATTCTTATGAAAAAAATAAAATTACAAATGATTCCTTATTAATGTCTTATCAGCTACATATTGATGTACCTATTTAACTACGAGCAAAACATGAATGCCAAACGACCTAGGATAGTCTACAATGATAGACTATCTATGGCACCTGAGAACTAGGTCCATATAGTAGAAGAATAGTGATCAAACTAAATTAGAGAAAAATGGGCTATTGAGTCCGTTGACTTCCGAGTCAATACCAATTGTGAATCTTATCTTCAGGGCAAAATGACTAAACCCTTTTGTAGGACATGGGGAAAGGGCCACAGATCTCCTTGCCCTAGTACAACTGATGTGTGCGGACCCATTTGATGTACCATTTAGAGCAATTTTGTCTACTTCATTACCCTTTACGATGATCTTGCTAGGTATGGGTATCGTGTATCTTAATGAGACACAAAGTCTGAAGCTTTTGAAAAGTTCAAAGAATTCAGACATGAAGTAGAAAAACAAATAGAAAAATCCATTAAGGTTCTTCGATCAGATCGAGGAGGTGAATACCTTAGCTAGGAATTCCTAGACTATCTAAAAGAAAATGGCATAGTCTCTAAATAGACTCCACCAGGAACACCTTAACTCAACGGGATTTCAGAATGGAGAAATCGGACTCTATTGGATATGGTTCGATCCATATGAGCTTCACAGACCTCCCTGATTTCCTTTGGGGATACTCATTGTTAACTTTAATCTATCTACTGAATAGGGTTCCCTCTAAAACCATTTCTACCATGCTATATAAGATATGGCATGGTAAGAAACCAAGTCTGAGTCATCTCAGAATTTGAGGTTGTCCAGCTCACATCAAAAGACAACAAGCGGATAAGTTAGAGTTTAGGTCCTTTAGAGCTCGATTCATAGGATATCCTAAGAGTCATGTAGGAACTATTTCTAACATTCTAGAAGAACCACAATGTGATTGTGAGTCACATGCCATCTTTCTTGAAAATAGTTTATTTAAGACAGCGGCATTGAAAATAAGATCAAGCTTGAGAGAAAGTCTCATAAGTGGAATGAGTTAAGGACCAAATGGAACTAATACAGTTTGAGCCAATAAGAACATACTCCTCAACCTCGTAGATCGAAAGAGTTTTCCGTCCCCCATGGTGAAAGGACGATACTTAGGTATATATTTAAGAAGTAGAAGAAAAATGTTCTCGTAGGATAATGGTGCACTC